>CM050167.1:170988941-171218941 GCA_027410445.1 Discoglossus pictus | reverse complement strand
GTCTGACTCTCTGTGATCCCTTTGGACTGCAGCATGCCAGGCAAATCGTGTCTGGATGTGCTAATCCATAAGGTTTTCATGGCAAATATACTGAAGTGAATTGCCAGTTCTTATTTCCAGTTGACCACAATTTGTTTGACCTGCCTAGCTTGGGTGACCCTGTATGGTATAGCTCACAGCTTAATTGAGGTAGACAAGCCCCTTCACCATGACAAGGTAACGATTCAGAAGGGGATTTTAATATTATTACATGTTAAATAATAACATACCTTTTGGTGCAAGAAGTCTGTGTTTTTGAAAGGGGCAGTTCCGAGTAACAGAAACCACCAAGGAAATAAGGAAACCAGACACCAATGTGAATACACAGCTGTAATCTTGCCCAAAAGACTTAAAGCCCTGTCCAATGGCTAAGAAATTTGATAATTTTTCAGATTCACAGGATCTTTTTATTTTCTGTCTTGTCAAAACAGCAATATCTTCATCTGTAAAGAGTACCATTTTGTAGAGCCCACGTCATATCATATAAAAGTATCTTTTTTTTTTTTTTTTTTGCGACATTCAGTCATTTCTGTTACCCCATGGACCATAACACACTTGGGATCTATGCTGTTATGGTGTTGGGACAGGTCTGCAGCTGCAGGGCGGCCTCCAACCGCTAGATGGCACTGACGATATTTTGCAGCGTTGCCGATATGTCGGAGAAGTTCTAAGCTTTTAATGTAAGCCTAACCCTTTAACTAACCCTCACCCTAACCCTTGAATTAACCCTCACCCTAACCCCAACAGTTTACCTAAGCCTTGGCTCTATGATATGGCACTGGAATATCGGCAGCTCCATCTAGCAGATGCTCACCGCCACTGCTGCTGCCTACCATAAGAGATCTCACACTTGGTATTCATGGCAGAGATACTGGAGTGGGTTGCCAGTTCCTTCTCCAGTCAGCCACAGCATACAGCTCCTGGTATTTCTAGGTGGTCTCCAATCCAAGTACCGACCAGGCCCAGTCCTGCATGGCTTCAGGGTTGTTTGACCTCTTGGTTCCCTGGCTGGAATCAAACTCAGGTCGCATCAATGAAAGCATTGAATCCTAACCACTTAACCACCTAAAAGAATTACCACATTACAAAGGATGTTTGGGATTTCTTCTAAGGAGAATTGTGAAGATACAATGTTGTAGATTCACTAAGCTTCACATGGGCTGCATAATATTTTGCAGGGCATTGGGTGTAATTTGTCTCATAGGAAATGGACATAAAAGCCATCAGTGATTTGCTTTGCAGCCAATGGAAATAGAATATGCCTATGTTTGTTTGCCTAAAATTATACAATTTGTTCCTGTTTGAATACACAAACTGTGAAGTGCAGTGTTTCAAATTAGCCTGTCAGTGACTCCTCTGAAGGAGCATGTTGCAGAATGTTGCCACTTATTGGCTACTGTGACAAACTACACACCCTGTTCTTAGAATTAAATTGTCTTCATGAGCTGCAGAGGGGAAAACCAGTTAGGAGCTATTTGTAAGATTTTAGGCAGAAAATACAGACCTTTTAAGCCCTTATTAATAAAATAAAATAAACAAAAGTAAAGAGGGATATTACAGTATATTCCTAGTGAAATCCAGAAACCTTTCATGTCTCTTTAATCCATAGAAAACTAAGTGGCTATTGATTTCTGCCATAGGAGAACAAGTAGCCCTGATTTCATGTCTGATTACAGTTTCCCAGTGTATATGAAACGAGTGAGACCTGCCCCACACTGATGATCGGCAGTAAACGTGAAACAGTTCTGTATGTGGTTAGGTGTCTGGGTTTGTGCAGAATCCATTCCGGTGCTGTGCTTAAAGCTGTGAAATACAGCGTGCATAGGCTTAAAAGGATCCATGTATAAAATGATTATTGGATTCATTAGAGTGAGCGTGCATGTCCCCGCCCAGTTTTCTGACCGTTCTTCATTGTTTTTCTTCACTTACGCTTTACTTAAAATGATACAGGGCATATGTTATCATTTAATGCTTTAGGCAGTGACAAGGACTTTATCAATTGCATGCTTTAAAAAAAAAATGCATTTTCCTACAGCAAACTAACTTTGAAGTTTACCATTCTTAGCTGTCAGCCTTTGTGGTCTACCAACAAACTGAGATGAATATCTTTTGATAATGAGAGATCAAGGCCATTAATTGCTTAAAAGCCCCTGCAGCAGTGTGTACATTGTCTTTGGTGCAGTCACGCAATTAATGGTCTTGATCTCCTATTAACAAAGGACATAGTGGATGGATCAGAAAGCATGACAGCTCAAGATGGCAAATGTCATTGGTAGTTTGCTATAGGAACATGTCATGTTTTTGCTAATATTCAGTACTTGTTGCCTACAATTCTACATGATACCATATTTTGAACCGCTTCTGTGTCACTTTTAAGTGCATAGAGCTACTAACCACTATATCCCGGAAGCATCTAGTATTAGAAGTATAGAAGTTAATTGCAACCTTTTACTAGGTGAGCCCAAGGAATATAACCGTAATAGGCCAGATAGAAGGAAATAATGCTTTGTTTAAATGGCCAAATAAAAGTAACATTAACATAATATTATGAGTTTACAATATAAAACGTAACTTTTATTAGGACATTTATAAGAACGCATTTATTAAATTACATAAAATTAAGTTGGTGTTACAAAATTCAGAAAATTAGGAAGCAAGGTGTTTATATATTCATTTAATATTCTTGATTAACCACAACCAAAATTATTAATGGGTAAATTAAAAATAAATAACAAAATATTATGAAAGCATCTATTGTACCTTTTTATAAAATAATAAATAGTGTGAGTAATATATATGTCCAAGAAATTAGAGTGTAGTATACATCTGATTAGGCAGTTATTAGTATTAAAGTATGTGCAGAGCAATGCCCTGTTATGTGATCCATACAACTGAAATTGATATAGAAAAGTGTATGGCTTTTTCATGCACATGAACACTATTATAGACTTCACACACAGACTGTAGCATGTATTCACACACTGACCATTCATGTATTCCTAATTTGCATGTCACAATACTCACTTGTGTAATAACTACCTCTGTGTGGCTTTCCAAAGCAAATATGTATTATGCTAACCGCAAATATTTGCCTTAAAGGGTCAGAACCAAGTAAGCGTCACCTGAAAATTAATCTCTAAGCCGATAACTTGATTGATTCAAAAAACTGAATTCATTCACATTCCTACAGGTTGTCCCTGCCTGTTTGGGTAATTTTCGTTCTGCATCTTTTTTTGCTCTCCGATATTATGATATTATTTAAAAAGGGCCATTTACCTCACTATAAGTGCTCATTATGGTGTGAAAGAGCACACAACTGTATGTTAAAATTATCTATATATTTTTTTTCTACATTACACTAATAGCACGAAAAAAATGAAGATCTTATGTCTGTTTAAACACTCTGACAGTTCCTTTTTTCTGCAGACAACATGCAGTGAAGGCACCATGAAGCCAAAGATTTTTAAGTTTTTCTCTGCATTCAGGAATGCAGCAGAAATCAGTTAACCCACAAGTAACATGTTTAGGTGTCTCTAGCATTCCATTCTCTGCACATATGAATTTGAGAAGGGTTAACTCTTTATTTATGCTCACTACACGCAGTAGCTGTGGGTCTGTCTGGGTTCATGTTAATTAAATCTGTTTGCATGAGTCACTAATGCACGTATTTCAAACATTTAAAAAAAATGTCAACCTGCGTTTAGGAGATATTTACAATGTTGTTCTCCATATTGTACTGAATAAAGTGGCTCTTTAACATCTCTGACTTTAATAGGGAACAGTCACTATAAAGTAACAGTGCGTTTAGGGTGATTAAATTAAGATATTTAATACTAGGAGAAAATAATTATTTGGAAATTAGATTGAATTGCTTAACATTGACTTGATAAATGTAAGCAGTACCTACTTATACTTAAAGGACTACTGCATTTCAAGATAAGACAATTTTTTAAGTATGCAACAAACTAACAATATTAGCAGTTATGTAAGCCAAGGACATAAAACATTGTTTGTGAAAATATGAACTTTGAAGACTTTAGCAGTGCAGGAATCCATTTTGTGTTTAGTACATCTTGAAAGCTGAGGGTTTGTGTGTCCGCAGTAATCAGAGGTGGGGAGGAGGGCACAGGCAGATGTTCAGAGCCTTTGATAAATGGATAAAAGTCACACTATACACAGTCTCCCTCACTGGTCAATGCAACAATTGCTCTCCAGAAATGTAAATGCTCCCCTTTACATACTTTGTACTATCAAACCTTCCTCCACAGTCCAGCAGAGACATGGCATTTTTTATTCTAACTATATATTTATATTTATATTAGGATTCCCTTTTTTATATCTAATGGTGGTTTGTATTCTGTTATGTACCTTACCCAACTGTGGATACCAATTGACATGTAATAATAAGAGGTTCACCTATTTCCACACATCCCCAAATCGCATTACAATTTTATATGAAATCTTATATATAAACACTGAATTTTTTTATATTAATTTTTAGAAGCTTGGAATTGATGGGTAAGGATAAAAAAGTGTGTGCTTTGATGAATGATTTCCCATGAAGATGTCAGATTTGTTTTAATCAAACATGTAAATACCCATTTAAATATTTGTTAAAAAGCAAAGAAGTTAACATGAATAATTTATTTTGTATGAAAAAACACATCTTACTTAGAAATATGTCACAGTGGCCCTTTATTCACTAAGGTGAGAAATTGCTCTCTAGTGAGGTGAGAGTTCTCCAGTTCTTAAGTTATGAATTATATTCACTATAGCTCTCAAGAATAGTTTGGTGGTGCTAGATAAAAAAAAAATACTTTAAGCATTTCCTGTGCATTTGAACAATAAATTACCTTTTCTTAATCATGCCCCAGGCTGTATAAGCTCGAGATCTCTCCACCCTCCAAATGATGTATTGTGTCTGGCGTGGGAGCTGCCAAGGGGGAAGGGACCTTGTGAGTTCTCTATTCTCCACGCGTGTGCACGCGCGGCCTAGCTGGTTTTGCATGCTGACATTTTGTTAACAGCGACAGTGTGGCAGGCTGAATAGTGGGTCTGTATGACAGGGACAGTGTGACAGGCAAAATAGTGGGTCTGTATGACAGGGATGGGGGGACAGAAGGAATGGGGGGTCTGTATGGCAAACGCTATCCCTTCCTCTAATGAGCTGAGAAAACCTGCAAGGTCCGGGGGAAGTACTGAATTGAAAACTTTTAGAGACCACTCTGTGAAACACGCACTAGTAGCCAACAGTCATGTAATATGAGCTGCTAGCAATATACACAAACACACTCTCTAGACACTTGCCATACTACAGGTACTGTATGTCTGTTTGGAGTAGAAACCAAATAGTGGCAAAAACTCTCAAGAGGCTATACATCGTTCAAGGGGTGGAGAGATAAGGAACTTGTATGCCTGAGCTCATAATTAAAAAAACAGTAATTCATTGTTTAAATGCACATTATAAGTTTACTAAAGTTTTCTTTTTTCTTCTTTCTTACCAGATACTACTTTATTATTCTTTAGTGTGCCCTATATAAAGTGTGCCTTTAATAACTCTTGTTAGACTTAATGATGAGAGAAAAGCATATTGATACTTGCCACAAAGATTTCAGGTTTGCTGAGAGCCCCCGCCACTAGATAAGCCTTCTAAAGGTTAGATTATAGTCTTCTATCAATAAAGTCACAGAAATTTAGTGATTCATCCATCGTCAGGTTTACCTTTCTTGCAGCTTTTATGATCTATGTATCAACCTTTGGAACATTATTCAATTCTTTAGAATCTGATTCCCCAAAAAAAGAAGTCAAAGCTGGATGTTAGTGACTCTCATCTATGCAGCTCCATTCTGTTAGAACAAATCTCTTTCCGGTCCTCTTATCTCTCTTTTTTTTTTTTTGCAGACTAGAGAAGCTTTTGACATACATGGTACAAAATACTTTTTGTATGACACTTTATAGTTCATATCGGAGCTTCCAGAATCTTCTTGATCCTGCATAGTAGGATAGTGGGAAGTATATTGTAATAGCCATTAGCCTGTAAATGTATGCATATTTGCTTATTTAACACACACCCACACACAAGAAAAATAATTGTGGTTAAATTTCATCAATAATAGGTCAATGGGGTCCTTTAAAACCCTTGTAGAAAGTGAACATCACAATGTTTTGGTGCCATTCCCACTCATGCTTGAACTAATGTATAGTTCACAGGGAGCTTCCATATGGGGGGGGGGGGGGGGGGGGAGGTTGCCCATGACCAAGATGGCCACCATTGTAATGCATGCATGACCTCATTGTGCAAGCACCCCAACATCCCTGTGTCCACTATGAGCATGGATCCTATCAGAAATGGAGGGATTTTCAGGTGAGGGAGAAACATGAAGGGAGGCTGAAGCAGGTCCATAAATATAGTAGAGTAAGTCCCAGGAGCATGCATTTCTTTGTTACAGATGCGAGGAAGGAGGTCAGTCATGAGCTTGGAACTTGTGAATCTTACTTCTGGTCCTAAAATATATAAAGACCTTTGGTACTACACCAAACAAAGGCCCTATTTATAGGAAGAGAGAGGGTAATTCTGCCTGCTAAGAACCCAATTCAAAAATGGGTCCCTGAGTATTTAAAGAAAAGTAAAGTTGGTTCCCACCAAGCATAGGATATGAACAAGACTGATTAGATTGAGAGGGGAGGGGTCTTTAAGTTCCTGTCCTGCACAGAGGACTTCCCATAACCCACAAGTCATTGCTGCCATGAACTTCCAGTAAAGTTTATTTCTCCTTTAAAGAGCATTAAAACTGGCTATTATTATTTTTTTTTTTTCCTACAGTTAATTAGCTATGAGATATACAGCACTACTTGTACTGCTTCACTGTTCTAATTAGCAGCTCAGTGTGCCTGATTGCTGTGGAGGAGGGGGAACAAACTGCATGACAACACGGGGTAGATTGCTTTTGCCATCACAGAAAGCCATTATAACATTGTCTAAAATTATCATGCTTATTAGCTTTAATTTGGAACCATACAGTAGCATAATAATGTTGTGCAAACAATGCTGAATATATCTATTATGTTTTACAGTAGAAAGAAAAAATGGCTTGGAAAATGTATAGTTGGCTTTTAATGGTCTTTAAGAATAACTGTAATGAGCACTAATATTTGCAGTAGCAACAAAGCCTTTCATCTAATGTATTATTATGGGTTGTGTTAGCTCTATGTTAACCCATCATGATGACCATGAATTGAAAAGGCAGTGGTGGAGGGTGTTGAAAACCAAGATGTAAGATACATTAATGTTTAAAAATACATTATACCAGTAGATTGCTTAATATAAAATGATACAGGGGGAAATTGTTATCATTGGAGCATCCCCTTCAAATAGGCCAGGAACTATAGAGCAGGTGTGATAAGAGTCCATCCTATCCTGTACATAACCATTACATGTTTAAAACAGGTCTATAGGCTAATACAAATATGCACTTTTATTTAAAAATACTTAAATCTTGATGTGAGATCAATTTTATAAATAATTCAAATTCCTACAGTGTATTTGCCTTCCATCATGCAGGTATTGCATGACCTTTTTTTTAGTATTTATGTTAACAGATAGATTTGCTTGTTTGTAATCCAAATTTATGTGTAAAATGTTTTCTTTCTACAGAACCCAGACATCAGCATCTCTGAAAATGTTGTTCATTTCAAAGGTGAGTTTTTGTCCTTAGTATTTCTCTGACGGAGCTCGATGTCTGTGTCCCGATTCATAAATATACAAACACGTACAGGGGATGGAAACTGTCTGAGAGCCATGACTCTTATTTGTATTTCTGACTGCTAAATATTTTTGCAAAGTACAATGTATTTTTATGAAGGGTTTCCATCCAGGATCCTAGAGCACAGCGTTACCAGCTTCTTCCCTGTAGTCACAACTGCAGCAATGGGAACCTTGGCCTCTAAAGCACTACTATATGCCTCGTAGTTTCAGTCAGTCTCCCTCCATGTGTCATATACAGTGCCTTGCTAAAGTATTCACCCCCCTTGACATTTTTAGTGTTTTGTTGCCTCACAATCAGGAATTAGCATGGATTGTTTTAGGATTTGCATCATTTAATTTATAGAACCACAACTTTGAAGATGTTTTTTTTTTTAATTGTGAAGCAAACAACAAATAGGACAAAATAACAGAAAAAGTCAATGTGCATAACTATTCACCCCCCTAAAGTCAATACATTTCAATCACAGCTCCAAGTCGCTTTGGATAAGTCTCTATGAGCTTGCCACAAGTTAATGTCTAAGTTAGTCCTCAATTATCTCGAATTTGCCCTACTTATGTTATCTCGTCAGAATTTGTATATTTTAACAATAAGTTTTAACCAATATTAATAAACGCTAAGTTTTAATTTTTTTGCTGCTCTATATTGTCATTTGGGCAGAGGGTGTGCACTTCAACTCCAAAGGATACTTGTTCTGTCCCTTTTTCCTTTTTGTCAGTAAGTTATTAATATCCTCAAGGAGCACCCCTAGTTTCTATCCCAGGATCTTTATATACCTAGAGCCACCTATTTTCCCTATTTTGTATCCACTCTGCCATAAAGCCCAACTCTATGGAGCGTACAGCTTATTGTCGTCCTATGTACAGATACTCCAGTGGAACTCTGCAGCTCCTCCAGGGTTACCTTGGGTCTCTGTGCTGCCTCTCTGATTAATGCCCTCCTTGCCCGGTCCCTGAGTTTTGGTGGGGGTCCGTCTCTTGGCAGGTTTGCAGTTGTGCCATGTTCTTTCTATTTGGAAATGATAGTTTTGATGGTGCTCCTGGGGATCATCAAAGATTTGGATATTTTTGTATTACCTAACCCTGACTTGTACTTCTCAACAACATTGTCCCTTTCTTGTTTGGAGAGTTCCTTGGTCTTCATGGTAGTCTTTGGTTAGTGGTGCCTGTTGCAGCCTCTGGGGCCTTTCAAAAAAGGTGTGTATATATAATGACAGATCATGTGACACTTAGATTGCACACAGGTGGACATCATTTTAGTAATTATGTGACTTCTGAAGGTAATTGGTTACACCAGAGCTATTTATGGGCTTCATAACTAGGGGAATGAATACAGACGCACATGCCAATTTTCTGTTTTCTATTTCTGAAAAATAGTTTTCTATATATATTTTTCTCATTTCACTTCACCACCTTTAGACTATTGTGTTCTGATCCATCACATAAAATGCAGATAAACAAAACATTGCACTTAAGGCTGTAATGTAACAAAATAGGTAAAAAGTCAAGGGGGGTGAATACTTTTGCAAGGCACTGTAAATATGTCAAGCCAAAATTCTCCATGAACAGAACATGATTGTATTGGTTGGTTGCTTTTTTTCCACCTAAAATGAATATTGAATAAACTGCACAAAAGAACCTTTATTTCAAATAGAGAAATTTAGAGAAACAGCATTTGTCTCTGCTTTCTGCGCCTATCCAGCAGATGCTGGTAGCAAGACATTGCCCCAATAACAGTGCGTCTCACATTCATGCTACACACAGCATCAGGATTATTTTCCACTACATCATCTTTGAGCTCATGGATGCAACACAAATTCTTGCTGAGGAACTCGCTGGAAAGTTTTTTTACGTTCCTCCGTATGAAAGTCACTTCGGTTCTGGGCTTCCTCAATGCCCAGTTGGAGATCCTTGTTGGTCAGGCTCTCTTCTGAAGCTTGTACCAACTCCTCAATGTCCTGGGCGGCTGCATCTCTCAGTCCAGCCATGTTCACAAGGTCCACTATCTCCGATATATCTATGATGGGCTGTTCAGGTTGCACATCTCCACTCAGCTTTTAGACATTGCTGTGCCGCCTTCTTCAAGGACAAATCAATGTTGGTGATGGTGTACTTCTTCCAGAAATCCATTATAGATTTTGTGTCCTTGCTGTTAGTCTGGCCTTGAAGGTCGTAATGACCCACTGATCCATAGGCTGGGTGAGTAAAGTAGTTTTGGATGGCAGGAACACTACTTCCACTGGGATGCCACAATGGAGCTCAGCCAAGTTGGTAGGGGGGCTTGCAGCATTGTCCATTAACAGGATCGCTTTGGGCTAAGTCTTTTGCACCGGCAATACTGCTGCACCAATGGACAGAAATGCTCTGTCCTTTAAAGATTTCCCAGGTGATCCAGGTCTTTCTGTTACATTTTCAAATAACCGGCAAAGTGGATTTTGAAAGGCCCTTCATGACTCTAGGTGTTTTCAAGTGGTAGGCCATCAATGGCTTTATTTTGAAGTCACAGTTGGCGCTTCCATCAGTCTTTGGCTACTTTGAAGCCCAGTGCTCTCTTCTGCTCCTGTGATATGAACATGTGACTTGATGACTTGGTGATGTTCTTCAAAGTTGCTGGAAAGGCCGCAACATCTTTGGTGTCAGCAATCTCCACTTCTCCTGTGATTTTTATGTTGTAGAGATTTTTCCTCTCTTTGAAGAGGTCGAACCAACCTCCTACTGACTGTGAGAAGCTCTCCACTACAACTGATGTTTGTCTCTGGATATAGCAGTATATGCTTCTAGCCTTCTGCATTTTGATGGCCTGGCTGAGAGGCACGTTAAGCTCCATTTCCTCGTCAATCAAGATGGACATCAGCTTCTCCTCCCAGGCGTAGCATCTGGATCTGGTAATCTTCTTTATTGAAGATGCAGTGCTGGTGGTTACTGAAGATTTGATCTGATCTTTGTTCTTCAAAATGGTGCTGATTGTGGAGGTTGGCAACTTCAGCTCGCCTTTCTCCAGGTGGTCCAGTAAAATAGAACAAAAGAAAAATAAAATGAATGTAAATTTTATTAGACCATTAACGACCACATTTTGAGAAATAAGGGGACAATGAAAATATTCTGTAACTTGTCTCTAGATGTTGTAGGAATAGGAGGTTTCTGGTAGCTCTCTCTCCAGCTTTGCCGTTTTCTCTCTGTCTGCCTCTCTTAGCTCTGTGACACTGTTCTGAGGGTTAAACGTAGTCTTGTGAGGAAAAAAACGCGTTCAGCGGGCGGGAATCGGCGGCCAAAAAACAGACCTATAGCGGGTTTTAGCGAAAAGAGGGGAATTACAGGGAAAACGGTGCTATAGCAAATATTGATTGAAGAAAAGTAACACTACCGAAGATACAAACAATGAGAGGAAGTGTAAACTCATGGAGATCCTGTTGTTTTTCCTTGTCTGATTTTACATTTAAAACCAACAGACAACAAAAGCATATATGTTCAGATCGACATGAGATTCACTGCCACTCAAGATAGAGGAGGAAAAAATCAATTCTACTCTGTCTATTTAATGTAATTTTTCTACTGTATACATCGGTTATTTCTCATACAAGAAATACTTTTTATAATTTTTTAAATGTGATATACTAAATGCATGTAAGAGTTGTTTGACTGCAGTGGCACATTTGAAAAATAAGTTGTTCCCATTTAATAAAGAAGAATGCTGGTGTAGGAACTGGAAACTTAATATTTGTTCCTCTCCCACAAACTTTTCAATGCTTTTATTTCATCGCTCATTCTGCTTCAACATATTAATATACATGTTTTTTAAAGGTTTAGATGGCACTATCACATGATTTACTGGTTATCAAGAATTCAGTGGCTTGCATTCTTACTAAAGTATTCGCTGCACACTTTAGTTTAGCAAATTCACAAATTCAGCTGTGACTGCTGCTAGTCCAGTCCAAACCACAAGTTCACCCTATCATCCAACTGGCTGCTGATATGGGTAACTGCCGTTATCAATGCAACTTCATTCCATTCAACTAAAGTTCCAGATTTCTATCGTTTATTTCAAGATTTTAAGCCTAACAAACCAACAATTTTTGAGCAAAAAAAAAAAAGGACTTTATCTTAAAGTTTAGAAAATGGGTTTATAGTGGCCTGAGACTTATATTTTTTTAACTATATTTACTTTATTTGGTCAGTCTAGGGCAGAAAAGAAGTCATCCATCTGCAGCTTTTCTCAGTTGTGTTCAGATTGTTTTTGTTTTTTTTCCAGGGAAATAATATTAAGTTAAAATAAAAAAAGTAAAACAACAATTTTTAGCTATGTTTAAAGTATTCTTTATGGCAGAAATTTGGAACTTCAGTAAATAGGAAGCCCAGTAGGTAGCTGTTGCTGCTAACTGGTGCAGGACACAGGAGTAAGCATGAGGTACTAATCGCCCTGGTTGATCTCTAGTCATTCAAGGCCATCTTAAGATAAGCTTATTGTACATGATGCAGCGGGACTGTAAAATGCAGTGTAATGTGTCCCTGACTATATACATGATGTGAAAGTGGCTGTGTGTTTGCTCAGCAATTCTTAATCATGCTACTGAGCAGGCAAAAAAAAACTAAATATTGTGGTTTTTACCCTGTAAAGCAACCCGCCAACGACTTGCGGGGAAAGGGCGAAAAATCCCTACAGGATGTTGAAAATTGAACTCTGAGGCCACAAAGCCTTTGTTCTGTCAAGCTCGTAATTGTTACGTTCCAATAACGCTATTAAACTGCAACAAATTCACTGACGTTCAGGCCCTTAACCTGCAAATGGAGCCAAAAAGCCAATAAGGTACTAGAGGGTTAAAGTCCTATCTATAGCAATGTAAATGCAAATATACACACACTACTGTACTTATAAGTAAAGGGAAAGTGATGTTGGGTATTAGAAATTCTCAAGCTTGCAAATCTGCAATATAAAATACTTTTATTAATGTTTCATTTCTGTGTTATATCGATCGTGGCAATCAATGTGTTAATACATATAATGGAACTGGCATGGACTAGAACATCATATTTACTGATTTATTAATATTGCATTATTTCTGGAATGTGGGTCCGATCGTAACTCATAATTGAAACCCATAAGGCTTTGAAATTTAACATCTATTTTTCAGTGATGTAATTATGACGATCTAATTTGCCATTGGCTCCATCTAAATCCGTAACAACGGGTTTGACTAATTGATCATGTTCACGGCCGCACACGTGCAAAAAATGGTTTACGGGCTTGCGTCTCTGGCCCGTATCTCGCGGCATGGTCAAAACTAATAGCTCTATAGCTAGGCCAAATAACAAGCCAGCAGCCTTTGTGGGCTTGCCGATGACGCTAAGGGCTTCAAATTTAATGGGGCTACTAGAATACTGGTATCACAAAAAAGTTTGATAATTACTTTTTGGGTCAATTTTTGTTTGTTTGCATACGTACCAGTGCTCACACTAGAATATCCTGAAAATCTGGTGTGTTTTGTCTTGAAATGGAGATGGACAAGCCTTGTGTAAACTGGAAACAGATACTGTAGTAGATATTTTATTATGGTTCCTACCTACCTTCTCCATTGTAGTGTTTTTTTTAACCACTTTTTAAATAAATAGAATTTCAAGAACTCATCCATTCCTTAAACTTTAAAATCAAATAAAACTTATATATTAAATGCAGTCTTTCAAAAATATTTTAGAATCTGTTTAATCTATTTAATGATTGTTTGGGCAACCTTGGGTTCCCATGATCCCGGATTGGAAAGACAAGCTTTTTACAAAAATCTTTATAACCACTGAGATGCATCACAATGGTTTTGTCTGTACCGATCTGTGTTTCATGTGGGTTTAGTCACTGAACAGATTGTCCTTACTGAATCGCTGCCTCATGATCCTCTAAGTCAAAACTTGCACATTATGATTGTTTCAGTGACAGTTGCCAGAATTGTATCCAGTTGCCTGAATCCGTAATAATAATATAAAGCATTTTATCTTTCTAAGCTCAAGGACATGGCGCTAAAGGGGTTAACACATACGAGTTTTCCCTGGAGTTTCACAAACCGGTAAAAGCCAAGGTAAGCCAACAAATAAAGCAAAGTGCCGAATGTTTGTTTGTTTAGAAAACATATATCCAAGGGGCAAATAAAGTTGCTTGGCAAGTCACCTGCTCCATCTTAAGGCATTCACTCATTAAATGCTACAAAAGTAGGAGGATAATTGGATGGCCATAAAATAATATACAAACGAGATTGAGTTATTACACACTTTGTACACATAAAAATAGAAATCAACTTTTGTAATGGTTAAGAATTCACTTTTGTAGAATTTATACAGTGCTTGTGGTACTTGTGTGATTTGAACAAGCGGCTCCTTTTGTAGCTGTTTCCCTTTAATGTGCCATCAAATCATTCATTTTTCTAAACCCCCCTACAACATAAGAAAATCAGTAAGTCCTTTATGGTATAGAATTGTATTCTATGCATTGTGTTTTGTAGTTAGAGCAACGATCCACGCAGCGCCACGTTTGCATCACAGTGAAAAAATGTGAGAAGGTCTGGTGGCCGCGACTGACAATGCAGGATCGCAAGCCACTGTTCCTATCACCAGACTTTGACCGCTGGCTGGATGAATCTGATGCAGAGATGGAGCTTCGAGAGAAGGTAAGAAGGTGGGGAAGAACTCCACAAGTCAAACAGCCCTGTTATGGATAATTAAAGAAAAGAAAAAAAACATTGGATTGTGGAGGTTCTGTTGATTACATATCTGAGGAAATGCTGTAAAATAATACATTTTAAGTTTCTGTATTGACTGCTCAGTAGCCTAATTTTTTGGGATTGAGACTTGGACATATACTATTTAAATGTTCAAATCCGACCCTGGGTATCTTCTAGTAGGAAATAATGTGACTTGAACACCAGGGTTATTAATTCCGTCTATCCCAGAGGCCAAGCTTGCCTGAAAGCTTGGCCTCTGGGATAGGCCATTAATTAATAACTGACTGACCCATTAATTATATCTGTGTACATTGCCTGTTAGTCTGTCCATATAGAACCAGTGCATTTGCGCATGCATACTTAAAGGCATATCTAAGTTTCCCTGTTCTTACCTTTCTCTAATCTAACACACACTGCTTATATCTGACACACACATTACATGGAGTCATTCTATACACATACAAACTTATTTTATGTAAAAATAAAACTTGTTTGTCACACCCCCAGAGCTGCTTACATAGGCATGTGGTACCTACCAATAGAAACACTGCATTTGGGTACAGATTTTAACACTTTAATAACCCTCAAGCCAACAGTAGCGCAATGCGGAGATCTACAGAGTGTCTAGCTCCTCCTGTTTCCTTCTGCAAGGGGCCTTCACATCCCATGATTCCTTCCTGCACAAACTGCCATCACTGATTGTTACACTGTATTAAAATGTCTTGGATTGGCAGAGATATGGTTTGTGATTTAGCAGAGATATCCAAGGGTGTTAACTCACAAAGGCAACTGCTTTTAAACTGAAGAGATTTAGCAAACATCAGGATAACTTTGTTAATGTTTATTTTGGTAATTATTTTTTTTTGTGTAAAAAAATAAATAAAAAGTTTTCATACACTAGCGATTCTCCTCTCCATCAGTTGCATTTATAATCCAGGAAACTTAGAAATGCTTTAACCTTTCACTATTACTTGGGCAGTTTGCTGGTATTGAAATATGAGGGAGTGAGTTTGAAAGAAGATCTTATTTATTTATAGGACACCTTATCTACAGATATTGACTGACCACGAGCCTTGACAAATAGAATAATTTGCTGAATTGTTTTAACACATGCATGATCTGGTGCACACGTTCCCCAAATGGTTTTGCTTAGAAAGAACTCTTTTGATTTAAACATTTTTTATTTATATATAGTTTTTTTTTATTTTTAACAACATTGAAATTGTGTTATCTGTGTCCTATACAGGAAGAAGAAAGGATAACAAAAATTAGAACAGAGTCCAGAGTACGGGAAGATCGTAAGTCTTTTAAACGAACAGTATTTGTATATATCTGTGCTCCACAATTCCCAAAAGCCAAAGAGCCACAGCTTCAAAATGTTACTTTTCATGTCTAATACTTTTTTAGATTTCTTATATAAATATATAAGCATGATATTAGAGTGAGAGGTGTATACCTAAGAACAGGTTGTGTGCCCTATGTAATGATACACACTTTGTGCAGTCTCATGAGCTTTGGAGTAGGAATTCCCTGTAGCATTTCAATCTGACTACCCACAAGGAGATTGCAGACCCAACATGCAATATTTATATACTTACACTTATGCATATCTATTATGCATTAGTTTCAACTTTCATGGTTAAATGTACAAGTTATTGATTGCATGATATATTAGTGATAGTATTATACTTTCTATATTACCCTAGATTATTTGTAATTATTTTTGTCTACATGTTTGTTTATCTACCACAATGTAGACATCTCGAAATATGGGTGGACTAAAGGACTATTATTGAGTGCAAGTTTGTGTGACAGCTTAAATATGAACCTTTTGGGTGGGTTATTTTACGTAGGGCTGCTTTCTATATCTGTCTCTGCTAGTTCTTGAGGACTTGGCTGCATTTTCAGGATATCCTTGTTTTGGCCCAGGTAAGGTAATCAAAGTGATCAGCCCCTGATAGATCCAGCTGTACTCAAACAAGGCTTCATGAACATATGGCCTGTATTTGGTTCCAAAGACTAACATTGGACAAGCCTGTTCTTGATGTTTGATTTAAGCTATCTGCCATTTTATATTGTACCAGCTGCCAAGACATTAAATAGAGTTTAAACACTTCTATGGAAATTCACCTTTCATGTTAATAAATAAAAAACAATTATTTCTCTCTTTCTGTCTTTCTTTCTTTCTTTCTTTCTTTTTTTATCTTTTTTTTTTTTTCAATTAAAACAACATTTTCTTGGATTAATGATTTAATTGAATGAATTCTAGGAAGTTGTTTTACCCTAGCTTGACTACAGTAAATACTTTCCTTGTTTCTCTTATTGCAGCCTTCCTGTACTTGAAGCGAGGGTATCTTTTCATGTATAACTTGGTGCAGTTCCTCGGCTTCTCCTGGATCTTTGTTAATATGACAGTTCGGTTATTTATCCTTGGACAAGGTGAGCATGCTCCTCCTGTCAATGAGCACATTTATACAGCTCCCCTCTAGGGGGCAGCCATGCTAGCCTGTCTCCATCCTACCAACCCTCAGAGCATGACACTGTGTAAGGAGACAAGCAAGATGAGAATCTAGGGGAGTCTCCATATTGCATTTTCCAATGCAATCTAAACACAGTTAGTGACATCCATTCATTTAAATGGAAATCCTTTAAGAAAACACAATTAACAGACTATAAGTAAATGAATATGAGGACTTGTATAAACACTTTGTTTTTAATCTGTTTCTGTGTTGATTTAGTGTTCATTTGCTGAAAATGATATAAACTGTAATTTATTTTCCACACCTACAAAAAACTTGCATGGATGTTTCCTAAATATTATGGTATATTTCATAAAAGTGAATGGGTATATAAAGATGTGTAATGTTGGTTCTGACTTCTCTCTTTCTAGACTCTTTCTATGATACATTTCATACCATGGCTGACATGATGTATTTCTGCCAGACGCTGGCTTTTTTGGAGATTATAAATCCCTTAATAGGATTGGTGAAAACAGGAGTTGTACCGGCTGTGATGCAGGTATAAGATACATTCACTATGTGGTTTGTGTGAGCAGATCCTTCAGAACATGAACAGTCTATACTTATGAAGGTCTTTTTGTTCTCTTTCTTTTTGATATCTTACATTTTCTCAGCCATAATCTGCTTGCCTGGAAGCATAGAGCTTTAAGTCAGTTGTGGAAACATAGATCTAAGAAACTGATGTTATCTTCTTAAAACTGTCATCCAGCAAGAACCAGTATCTAGATCTATTATCACAGCTGTAACTTGAAACTCCAACACAGAACGAAACATGGCAGTCTGTATCAAAACACCAAGAGAGATAAATAGGCTGCCCAGGCAGGTTATACAAGGTGTTCATCCCTCCTGATATAATAATACAAATACACATAACACAAGGCTTTTTCTGTTTTGCAATTCTTCAGGTCCTGGGGAGGAATTTTATCTTGTTTATCATCCTTGGAAACCTGGAGGAGATTCAGACAAAGAGCGCCGTCTTCTTCATATTCTATGTTTGGAGTACCATTGAAGTCATCAGGTGGGGTTTGTTTTGACCTTAAGTTTGTGAGTGAGTAAGTAAGTAAGTGATATGATTGCGTATATGAATTATCTGCAGTCACCACAGTTGTTTGGCCTCTGCTAGGCGGGAGCAAGCACCTGCTTTTCAACACATGATGCCATTATAAAGATGGACAAATACAACTGTATCTCTTGTAGAGGAGTGATTCACAAAGGCTGAGATTGCAAAACTTACATGCAGCATCTCCACAGACATTTATACTTTGAGCTACTCCACTGCAATGAAGCACTGAAAGACTTGTATCTAAATACAATAGAAAAATAATTACCATAAGATTAAAGTTCAGTTAATCTGCAAATATGTGTGATGGGACACTATAGCCCTGTATTTACTAGGATTGATAATGAGTAATATATTAAGTTATAAAAAGAAGATAAATGTTTATATATTATATGCAGTCCTAGCCATCACCTTTGTTTTCTTATTAGACATCCCCTGTCGGTGAGATTATCTTTCTTGCCAGTATTAAAAAATGGTCTTCAACTTCGTGGCATTTAACATTTTGGGCTGAGATGTCACCTTTTGGTTAGTTCTTGTTCTCAGACTTTTTCTGGCTACACTTGAATAATGGGCCAAACATTTTAAAAGTAAAAAGGAGGTGTTTTTTTTTTTAGTGCTTATTGTATGCGGTTATTTTGTTGGGGAAACCACCATATTTCTTTCTGTTTATTGGTTTCTGCAAATGGGAGGCACCTTTTTTAATTGCAGAGTAGCATTTAGCAGTGCCCCCCAATATGAGACTCCAAGGCATCTCCCTGCTGAGAAATCAGCTGAAGTGCAATTACATGGAACACAATAATTTTTTTCTTGCACTTGTACCAAAGTTTTGTATGAAAACAATGAAAAATGTAAAATCTGCGTAAACTTTATTAAAACTAAAAGTGTACAGAATATATATGTATGTATATTTTATTGGCAGACAAGTATGACTCTTAGTTCTATATCTGGCTTAATGGCTGCCAGAAACAAGCTCGAGATCAATGAAATATTTGAATATTTTTGTTACTTTTTTGTAATTTTTATTTATTGTTTTACTTTCAGAGCATCCTTTAAAAAAATGCACACTATGGACTGCCTTCTTTTAGTTGCAGCAAATAAAATTTCTTTAATTGTTTCTTTAAGAAGTCTGAATAAAGCAATGATTTCTTTCAGTTAAGAATATGGATATATTTGTAAATTAAAAACTGTATTTTTATTTAGATGTTTTTATCAAGTCCAAGCTTCCAACAGAGCATAACCATGACACCTAAGTGATCATTAAGTGTTCTTTTGTGATGCTTTCTGTCTTATGCTTAACATGTCTCTTCCAGGTATCCATTTTATATGCTGGCCTGTATAGATACAGAGTGGAAACTGCTTACCTGGATCAGATACTCAATCTGGATTCCACTCTACCCTCTGGGAGCTTTGTCTGAAGGTACTTAATGAATCCTGATGAAAACTGATCGGAGCAATATTCCAGTTGTAACCCCACATAGTTTACATAATGCCCTTTAGCATAAATGGTGTTAATCATTGTGGCGAGGAAGAATTTTATGGGGGGGGGGGGGGGGGGGGAGAAGACAGCAGAATAGATAAATAGAAGAGGCAATGTTGGAACTTGGGAGAGGGAGGAACAGAGAAAGCAGACACAGAAAATTATTTTGTGGGAAGCATACAAGATGAGAGGTGATGTCTCTAGAACAGTCTGAACATGATTTGTTCATAGAATGTATTGGGGCAGTGCAGCCATGTTTTGATATCTCTACTCTTGCTATTGAACCTCATTTAATGAATTTGGTCACCTTTTTTGACAACAAAACTTACTTGACGAGTCGGCTCCATATTAGGGGAACTTTATATCATGTTTTACATTGGTTTATAAATAATGTTTCCCATTAACACCAAATTTACACCTTTTGCAGCTGTCGCTATTGTCCAGTCAATCACCTTATTTAACGAGACTGGGAAATTAAGCTTCCAGTTACCTGCTCCTCTTGAACTGACGGTCAACTTTTCTGTATTCCTTGTGGCCTACCTGCCCCTCTTACTGTTTGGTAGGTATCTTATTCACATGTGACTATTGCTTTATGTTAATGCTCAATGTATTCATTTTGTTTTATCAAAAGTAATAGGACCACATTTTTGGTGTGCTCATAAAGTGAAGAAAAAGAGAGGCTAAAACATGACAGCAGACAAGAGAAGCTTTGTGTATAGCAGGAGGGATTTGTTGGCATTTACCTGCCCCTGATGATCACTCCTGCCTGATGTTGTGATCCTCATTACCACTAAATTTGAAAATTGGAACTTTATTAAACATTTATAACTGCACACTTATAACTGATAAGAACATAGATTCCAAAAAGTTGATAAATTAAATGATGTATATACCTTTTAATATCATATATATTAATCTAAATATATGTCATAAAAAAATCATGAATTCAAAATGAGACTTATTGTTGGTTTACAGATTCTAATACTTAAAATAGGTCTGGTATTGAATTCATGTTTTTTATGTAAATCTTCCCTCTATAATCCTAATACTGTTCACAATTCCGGTTGACTGAATCAAAGCATATACCTGTAATCCTGTTGGTATTGTGTTCTTTAACAAGATATTCCTTACTACTCATAGACCTAGAGGTAAATAGTCTAACATTCTGATGTATATCTATAACTATTAGTCTTAAGGATCTGTCTATTTACCTCTAGGTCTATGAGTAGTAAGGAATATCTTGTTAAAGAACACAATACCAACAGGATTACAGGTATATGCTTTGATTCAGTCCACCGGAATTGTGAACAGTATTCGGATTATAGAAGGAAGTTTTACATTAAAAAAAACATTGATTCAATACCAGACCTATTTCAAGTATTAGAATCTGTAGTCCAACAAGAAGTCTAATTTTGAATTTACGATTATTTATGATATTTAGATTCATATATACGCTATTAAAGGTATATACATTGGTTTGTTTATCAACTTTTTGGAACCTATGTTCTTATCAGAGGCGCTGTTAAAAATGTTTAATAAAGTTCAAATTTTATAGTTTAGTGGTAGTTGAGTAGTGTCAAGCACTAGGCATTTGCTGTTTATTTTATAGTATTGATCCAGGTTAGCAGCAACCACTGGTGGTATTATAAGCAAAAGACAAGATAAATTGGTGCTCTATTGTATGGAGGGCAATAAGATAGGGTTTGTTGGCTTGCTTTTTTTAATTTATTTTTTTATGTAAAACTGCTAAGCAAAATGTTCAAAAAAGTTTCTGGCCTCTCGAGTAAAATGTCCCAAATCTCTGGAGCTGCAAGGGTTTATGGATAGACAGCCCTGTCTTCCATGAAAATCAAGTAAGCAGTCTAAGGGAGCAAGGGATAAATCAAGGAGTAGTAGACTGATAGTCAGTGACATCTCCCTCTGAGCTTATACTAGCACAGTATTCATCATTTATCTATAGTTTCTTTGATATTAATGAAGAAAAAAAATGTGCTTTAATGTCCTCTGCATGTTCTCCCTCGTTTTTTTCTAAAAGGACTTGTCGTCAACTGCCGACACTTATACAAACAAAGACGCCGTCGTTTGGGAAGAAGGAAGAGGAAAATGTACTGAATACCTGACTAATCATACAAAAAGATCCTGGACCCTCTGAATCTCACCTGTGCACATTCCCGGCAGCATCTCTCATTTTCTTCCTATCACTTTACTATATGTTCTATTTCTTTGACAGGTGGGCTTCTCAGTACTTGTTGAACCTTTCTGGGAATATTTGTTTTTAATCCTTCAGTGTAAGCAGGGTACCATTACGTTGAAATCCTTGTCTTTCTCACTTGGAGATCTCATAATTTAAATCTGAGCACTAGAATCATCTTCTAAGTTAACAAGAAAATCTATATTTTCCTTTTACAATTCTCTTAAGCCTTTCTCACCTATCTCCACAGAAGCATTTTTTCTGGTAGAAAGATAACCCAAACTATTTGAGGCTTTTATAAGATCCTAGTCCACTGTAAGAGGTTGCAACCTGTCTGTGCGAGAAATGCAATTATATACAATTTTTCCAGAAAACATAGTAATCACAGTATCGGAGAAACCTCATCTTTCAGGTGCTACACCTCAATAGATATTATTTCTGTCTTGTACAAACCTTTCAAGTTGCTGAAATCTTAGAGAACGTATGCATTGAACACTCTTGCATGAATAAAATCTCAAGAATTTACAGAGCATTTTCTTTGTTTTGCTCTGTAATTACTGTAAACCCATTTAAAGCTGTGACATGAGGCCAGTATTCTCAGATAATTAAATATATATACATATATATTTATTTATTTATTTATATATATATATATATATATATATATATATATATATAAATATGTCATTTATCTACAGTAAAACAAATTGGGTTTTAATACATATTTTTATTTTTGAAGAGTTAACATGTTTGACACTTAGATTGTCTTTTTCCATTAACAGCTTTGTTTAAATAAATATTAATATATGGGACCTTATACAACGGCCACAATTCTGAATGTTACGAAAAGCTTGTATTAAGTATTTCAGTAACATTACAAATAGAAAATTCCATAATTTCATAATGCACATCAATGTCAGTTGATTGATTTTAATGTTCTGCAATTTTTAAAATTGTTTTCCACTGTAAAAATGAATCTACCTAGACTGTTTTGTACCTGCCTCCTGATGCCTGACAATACTGTATTTTAATCTAGTTTTTTAATTGCTTTAATTTTGAGAAGATTAAAGGACCACCACACAATGAAAAAATATGTTTAAAAACTTTGTCTTACTAAGAGTCTAGTTAATCAAGAAATATGTCATAGAGCTAGTTTGTTAATTAGAAAAAAATAAATGTTGCTGCCTCTGCAGGCCCATGGAGTAATCCATGATATATTGGTGGAAGGTGTGTGTGTGTCTTATGTTTTCAAACCAAGGCTCTGGACATCTGCCTGTTCCCTCGTCCCCCACCCCTCCCTCCACTGATAACTACAAACCTCCTCCCATCATCCAGCTGCCAGGATGTAATGTAACAAATTCCTGATCTTATAAACATATGTCTTTTTACGTGAGTCTCTGACATTCCCCCAGACAGAGCCACAGAAACAGCTCCGTGCAGAGAGCAGAAGCAGAAAGAGGAAATGACTGCTGGAATCAGCTAAACATGACAGTTGGCGGTTACCATCCCCTGCTGTATTCCTTAAGTTCAGGGAAAAACTATAAATCTTTGTCTAATGGAGCCTTCACTGCTCAGTGTCGGCAGATGTTGTTAATCATCGAACAGTCAGCGTGTTTGTAAACGGATTTTAAAATACAGGGAGTGCAGAATTATTAGGCAAGTTGTATTTTTGAGGATTCATTTTATTATTGAACAACAACCATGTTCTCAATGAACCCAAAAAACTCATTAATATCAAAGCTAAATATTTTTGGAAGTAGTTTTTAGTTTGTTTTAGTTTTAGCTATTTTAGGGGGATATCTGTGTGTGCAGGTGACTACTGTGCATAATTATTAGGCAACTTAACAAAAAACAAATATATACCCATTTCAATTATTTATTTTTACCAGTGAAACCAATATAATATCTCAACATTCACAAAAATACATTTCTGACATTCAAAACAAAAACAAATCAGTGACCAATATAGCCACCTTTCTTTGCAAGGACACTCAAAAGCCTGCCATCTATGGATTCTGTCAGTTTTTTGATCTATTCACCATCAAAATTGCGTGCAGCAGCAACCACAGCCTCCCAGACACTGTTCAGAGAGGTGTACTGTTTTCCCTCCTTGTAAATCTCACATTTGATGATGGACCACAGGTTCTCAATGGGGTTCAGATCAGGTGAACAAGGAGGCCATGTCATTAGATTTTCTTCTTTTATACCCTTTCTTGCCAGCCACGCTGTTGAGTACTTGGACGCGTGTGATGGAGCATTGTCCTGCATGAAAATCATGTTTTTCTTGAAGGATGCAGACTTCTTCCTGTACCACTGCTTGAAGAAGGTGTCTTCCAGGAGCTGGCAGTAGGACTGGGAGTTGAGCTTGACTCCATCCTCAACCCGAAAAGGCCCCACAAGCTCATCTTTGATGATACCAGCCCAAACCAGTACTCCACCTCCACCTTGCTGGCGTCTGAGTCGGACTGGAGCTCTCTGCCCTTTACCAATCCAGCCACGGGCCCATCCATCTGGCCCATCAAGACTCACTCTCATTTCATCAGTCCATAAAACCTTAGAAAAATCAGTCTTGAGATATTTCTTGGCCCAGTCTTGACGTTTCAGCTTGTGTGTCTTGTTCAGTAGTGGTCGTCTTTCAGCCTTTCTTACCTTGGCCATGTCTCGGAGTATTGCACACCTTGTGCTTTTGGGCACTCCAGTTGCAGCTCTGAAATATGGCCAAACTGGTGGCAAGTGGCATCGTGGCAGCTGCACGCTTGACTTTTCTCAGTTCATGGGCAGTTATTTTGCGCCTTGGTTTTTCCACACGCTTCTTGCGACCCTGTTGACTATTTTGAATGAAACGCTTGATTGTTCGATGATCACGCTTCAGAAGCTTTGCAATTTTAAGAGTGCTGCATCCCTCTGCAAGATATCTCACTATTTTTGACTTTTCTGAGCCTGTCAAGTCCTTCTTTTGACCCATTTTGCCAAAGGAAAGGAAGTTGCCTAATAATTATGCACACCTGATATAGGGTGTTGATGTCATTAGACCACACCCCTTCTCATTACAGAGATGCACATCACCTAATATGCTTAATTGGTAGTAGGCTTTCGAGCCTATACAGCTTGGAGTAAGACAACATGCATAAAGAGGATGATGTGGTCAAAATACTCATTTGCCTAATAATTCTGCACTCCCTGTAGCTATTCGTGAAATAAAAAATATTGTGCTTTTTCACACCATGTAGAGCACTTATAGTGAGGTAAGTGGCCCTTTAATGACCATGGCATAAATAGCTGCTGTTGTTAATTTGGTACATACTGGATTAACAAGTGTTTTTCTTGAGCTGCAATGGTCCCTTAAGTTAAGACACATTTATCCATGTGATGTGACATTGAGAGCATATAAGAAGGCAAATCATTTAAATATGGTTAAATACAACACCATTAAGCACTGCATCGATTTAATAGCTTTACACTAGAACAAAGAAACAAAGATTTTTGGGAGACGGATGATAATTAATAGGCTTGGCTTAAGTCCTCAGGATATTCTAACCGCTTTCATTCCTTTACTATTATTCTTAATCACTTCTGCTGGAAGGCTCTACAGCTTATTATCCTCTTTAAGTCATGCTGATGATTATAGTCATGAAATAGAATACGTTTTTCCGCTGTTTAGTTAAGAAAAATAAAAGGAGGGATTTAAAATATCATAGATTATTTCACATACAACAGGCAATATAAAGAGCCATTATGGTCATATTTTTAAAACAGTCAAATTGATTTTAGAGTGTAAAAAGAACACACACAACTATTGTTATTACCTTCTTTATGCTATTGTGGAATCTGACATTTTAAATTCTGTTAATCAGCTTCCCGAGGAGAAAGGAGATTTTAAATGCACATGATGTTTATTTCTGCACAATTGGAATGTAGTAGCTATAGTGCTAATGGAAAACTGATAAGTTTAGAAGTACACACACTCCTCAGAAAGTAACAGACAGGTTCAGATGAGAAAAGAAAATGGAATTTCATAGTAAAGAACAATACATGTAAGACCTAAAAATAAAAAGTTATGTTTACATTTTATATTTTAAAACATTTTACTTAATTATTAAAGAAACTATATACAAAAAATAGGCATACTGTTATATAGAAAACTAGTAACTTGCCTGTCATAAATTACAGGATCATATCATTTTATGTTTCTTTCTCCATCTCCTGTGTCTATCTCTTCTGTGTGTCTCTATCCCTGATGTCTACTGTATTTCTCTCTATCCCTTCTCTTACTCCTTCACATTCTCTCCCTTCTCTTACTCTTTCCCACCCTTTCCCTTCTCTTACTCCTCCCTTCTCACCCTCTCCCTTTTCTTACTCCTCTCTTCCCAGCCTCTCCCTTTCCCTTCCCACCCTCAATTCCCTCACTCCTCTCCCCCTTCTCTCACTCGTTCCCAACCTCTCCCTTTATCTCCCTTCCCACTCTCAATTCCCTCACTCCTTAACCTCCTCTCGCTCTCCTTTCTACTCGCTCATTCCGAACTGAAAAAGCAGAGAGAAGATAAATACATCGGTAGATTTCACTGGCAAACATTTATAACTTAAGCCCCACACCAGTTAAACATTTTAATCAATTTTTTTTTCTACTTTGGGAGCATCAGTTTGAAAAAAGAAAATACAGTGGTGTATCACATATAATAGTTGCCAAACTGCGAGTTCTTCTTTACGCTTGTGAGCCTCGCAAAGCGAGGGGAGTCGTTATGCATAGAAGCCTTCCGGACTCAGAGCACTCATCGTCCTCTGAGCCTCGCAGTTGAGGCGTTGAAACACGCGGGACTTAGCCTGCAAGCGGTTAAGAAACGCAGGACTTACTTAGGCTGCAAGCATTTGAGGAACGCGGGACTTAGAAAAAAAAGTTCTGACCTTGCAAAAATACAACTTGTATGGTCGAACCGCGGAAATCGAAAAACACAAGAAAAAAATAAATTAAAAAAAAACACACACAGCATTGGGGCACGCCAGGACGCCTGGGAGTGAGGTTGCACGCAAATTTAGGCAGAATTTGCTAAGCGAGAGAAAAAAAAATGGCAGCCGAAAAAAATAAAAACAAGGCTAAAGAAGACCGAAACGAGCAAATCAACGGTAGGCACGTACGAGTTAAGCCAGGAACGACCACGGAATCTCAGGGGGTAAAAAAACGACCTCGCAAAAATACTAATTTAACGTCCAAACTGTGGAAATCGACAAGTTAGCCAGGAACGTAGGAGATACAAAATATACCATTACAACGGATGGAAAATGCTTGCGAACACATAGAAAAATGCCTCCATTTTACAACACTAAATTTGCAAAGAATAACATTGCGATTCTAAAATGGCTCTTTACCCGCTTACACAAACGGATTGGCCTCGCGCACGCAGCCTATTTACACTGCACACTTGGCACATTGCTGACACTTTCACCTCAGGTGATCAACAGTCCAACTGTACATTTTCTGATGCAGGAAAATCCAAAGAGATTGTTAGCTCTTCAGGATATTGATTGCTGCATATTAAATATAAATAGGTAGTATATGAATGTATTAATTCCTATTAATTTATGAATTCACTGTAATATATATTTTTTTATATTTTACACTGTACTTATATATATATCTCTGCAATGAGCGCCGAAGGTGATCATTGCAAAGGAGGAAACTTGAAGTACATGAGGGGAGAGGCTCGCAATGAGCGCCGAAGGGCCTCAGAGGAGCAAAAGCCTTACATTGTGTGGCAAACAGCATTGCCATGGCTTCAAATTTTATTGCCGTCATTTTTGACGGGCAAGTCGCTAGTTATCAAATATTCTCTTATAGATGTGACAAAGAAAAAATGCTTTCAATGTGCCTTTAACATAAAGAAGGGGACGGAAACAACCACTAGATTAAGGGACATTGAATATATTATATACCTTTAATTTTGTGTACTATATAGTGCTTAAAAGCATATTTTCCGACCTAAAATATTATAAATACTTTCTAAATGGTTTTCCCCTCTGCAGCGTGTCAATACAAGTACACAGATTTTATTAGCTCCTCGCAATCCAACTACTAATTCCCCATCCACAATCACAACGGGCCAACCAAAGACGCAAAACCGTCCATAGAACTCCATTGGCTTTAGCACAGCTCGAATATTACGAGCTCTAAATAACTAAAGTTACACTAAATTGATATTCTATTAGACCCCTAGATCTAGCTCGCAAATAAAGTCTGACCTGCAACTGAATACATAAAGTATTGCGTTTGTCAAAAATATTACGAGTACTAAATAGGACTTGCAAGGGCTCTTTCAAGCACTTATTACAGCTGTAACAGCAATTAAACACACAATACTGTACTTTAAAAGCATGGGAAGGCAAATAATTAATTGCACAACAGTCTCAAACCCACTAAAATGCAATTCAAATTTTTATTTTTAACTGTTATTTCTGAGTAATATTGATTCAAGGGGTTAATACATATCATAAAACCCACATGGACGAAAACATATGATCTAATGCATTTAATAGAGTGCTTGATTGCTAGCCTGATTGGCAATCATCACTTACTGGTACTAATTAATTCTTAGCCTCCGATTGCAGATTATGTGTAACTTCCATGTTTTACTGACATCATGATGACAGTCTCATTTACTATTGGCTGTGTCTAAGAAGTAAATTAGGGGCATGCTTAAATATTGTCAGATCATATGATCACGCCCCCTGAAATCAGACTTAAAAAAGGTGGGCTTAAGAAGGTAAATTGCAAGATGAGTAAAAAAAAAAAAAAAACATGTAGAGGAAAAAACACCTGCAGCAAAAATGACAGGTTAGAGGCATTTTCGGGCTCCTGAATCAAAGGCAGCAGTCTGCAACATGCTACTTGAGAGAGGTCATTGACAGATTAATTTGAAACACTGAACTTCACAGTCTGTATTCATGAGCTGCATGTGCTACAGAGGGCAGACCCAAACAGGTACAAATGAAATGATTTTAAACAGAATAAAAAACAGCTTTCAATCACTTAATAATAAACTGAAGTACATAAAAGTAAATAGATACATAGGTGTAGTATAATTCCTAGTGAAGTCCAGAAACCTTTCATGTGACTTTTAATAACAGGTGTTGAAAAAAGGGAACAAAAAGAAGTGTCCAGAGGTGTAGCTACTATGGAGAAAAAAATCAGATCTTCTCTTACTAAAAATAATTATAAAGAATGGAAAATTTAGCTACAAAATAGCCTGAAACACTCAAAAAACACTAAATACCAGCCAGGCAGGGGGTCCCAGCCCCATTAAATGGCTGTCAAAGCACACCCTAATATGCCACTGTTATTACTCCTGTGTCATGCTGAAGAGGCAGCAGGATGGAGGGGTGACAGGTCCCTAAAAACAACCCTAATGTTTATTAAAGGAACATGGAAAGTGTATTTTCATGAAAAAATATTTAGTAAAACTTGTTTAAACTTACAGAAAATGGCACAGGAAATACCTGTGTGTGAGCAGACAGTATACATGACTGTAGATCTCATTGGCAAACACTTATGACTCATACAGCTATATTGCTGCACATTGTCTGATAGGGACAAAGCCTCAGACATATTATACATTCAAAGCAGTATATTCTGTTCCAGGATCTTCATATTAAAAAAAGATCAATATTATCAAATACCCTCATTTAGATGCAACAAAGACAAAAAGGCCTTCAATAGCCCCTTAACACAAATTAAAAGAAAACAAGGGTGGAGGGTCTTGATAAAAAATGTTTAATCCCCCCTTCCTCCCCTCTATCATGGTGCTTAAGAAGCACTTCTGGAGCCACTCTTGTTTTTGTTCCTAAAGTCTGCTTAAATACCCATGTAGCCACTGATGACACATTATAGGGTTAGAGATTTTTGTTGTTGTTCAGTTGTGTTCAACTCCCCATGACCCTATGGACCACAGCACACCAGGCACTTGTCAGCCACTGCCTCTCAAGCTCATGTTCATTGCTTCAATTACATCATCTATCCATCTCCGCCTCTGTTGTCCCCTTCTTCTTATGCCTTCCATCTTTCCCAGGCTTAGAGGCTTCTCTATGGAATCCTGTCCTCTAATGATATGGTCGAAATGTTTGCTCTCCAGCCTCATGATTTAACCTTCCAGTGAACAGTTTGTCTTGATTTCCTGAAGTATTGATTTATTGGATTTTCTTGCAGTCAAAACAATTCAAAGGTGTCAATTTTACAGCAATCATACTTCTTTATGGTTCAGCTCTCACATCAGTATGTTACTACTGGGAATACCATAGTTCTAACTATGCAGACCTTTGTTGACCCATATGTAAATAACAGAGATAATCACATTTGGAAACGTCTACTGGACATGCTCTGTTTCTCTTTTTTGTTATAGGTTTCCACTATAGTCAGTCTATATTCACAGAAGTAAGGTGGAAACCTTAAAATTAAAAATTAATCTGTAAAGATACAGGTGAGACTTTCAGACAAGGAGATTGAGTGGCTGCATTTAGAGGGAAAATAAGTGCATACAGAAAAAAAACAGTAAATTACTGAACAAGGAAATAAAAAAACTTTCGAAAACAACCAATAAATGACAGCTGTTTGTTTTTAAAATGTAATATTTTGAAGAACTACATTTGAAAAATAGACATGTTTTATAATGTAAAAAAAATACAGTCTCTAATCATGTTTTATATGTAAATTTGCTGCTGGGAAATCTGCCTTTTGGGTTTCAGCAGATGGATGGAAGGTTACATTGAATGTAGAAGGAGCGTCTTTCAGCACAGTGGGAATGTGACCGCTCTCAGGAGGAATAAAGGGAAGTTCATTAATTTACATAATTTACAAGGCGACAATATCCAGAGAAAAAGAAAATGTTTATATATATATATATATATATATATATATATATATATATATATATATATATATACACACACATATACATAAACATACATATATATATATAAAAATAAAAATCAGGAGTATTGCACTATATAGTAATACATTTTTTATTGGACAAACATATTCAAAAATTTTACGACAAGCTTTCAAGAGCCTCCTCTCTTTGTCAAGTCAAAAGCAATACTAATTGTAGATTCCCATTGAAATAAAGATGTTACAGGCTTCATAAAAAAATTGTACTTTTATGTTCACATTTGAACATCTAAAATAAGAATTACACTGCATTCTGGGAACCTTGGCAGGAATATGCCCCCTTCGCTGTTGTAATCTATTACCATTTTAAACATGGTTTACTTTAAGCATATGCCTGCTGTATTACACAGCTTTAACAAAACTCAGGATGGATTATACACAACCTACCCACGTATACATACAAGCGGTTGAGTCACATTATTATGACTTTTGACGTCAGCAGCTCATAGCCAATGAAATACGGCAAGAGTCATGAGCTGGCTTGGTGGGTATATGGGGTGACACGTAGGCATTCTGCATACATAGCAACCATCTCTGCCATTGGTAAAAAGCGCAATTTATCAGACTGATTTTATCAGTTACTGATTTGCAAAGGGTTGCCTGCTCTGACGAGTCACATTTTCTGCTCCATCGACTGAACGGACATTGGTGTGCCCGGCGCGAAACCTCAGAGAACAAACATTCTGCAACCATTGTTGGTAGAACACAAGCTGGTGGCAGCAGCGTTATGGTCTGGGGAATGTTTTCTTAGCATTCTTTGCATCACTTATACCTCTGGAAGGCACTCTCAACCGATTGAGTTATCTATCCTTCCTTACAGAGCAAGTACGCCCAAACATGTTGACTGTCTTCTCAGGAGTGGATGGGATCTATCAGCAGTACCATGCTACATGTCATACGGCCAGAATTGCCCAGGGGCGTTTGGAGGAGCATGACAAAGGCTTCAAAGTACTTCCATGGTCTCCAAATTCCTCGGATTTGACCCCAATCTAGCAATTGTGGGACCTCCTTGATCGCCATGTTCACTGTATAGATCCTCCACCACGCACTCTTCAGCAGCTGTTGTATGCACTGCAGTCTGCATGGCTCCAGATACCCTTGCCAACCTGCCAGCATCTTATTGACTCACTAACATGCCATCTGTCCATGCTGCACACAGAAGTTATTCTGCGTGAGTGTGGCCTATAGCTGCTTGTAGAGCAACATGGCGATTTTGTTAAAACAGAGCTGCACATGAACTTGTGCACCCAGAGGGCGGCTAAGGAGTTTGTGCCTAGGGACGCCATATATGTAAATTCGGCCCTTGCATGAAAGCCAAGATATGGCAACAGTTAAGCACACCTTGGATTTAATGGTTTGATAAAGGATTCTACTATTACTATAATATCTAAAAATAGTGAAAAACCTGCGCTCAACCATAAGTTATGCCATTAAATTAATAAAAATCTTATGAACATTTGAGGACCAATGGCAAAAGAGAGACAGGCCTCAGAAGCAAAGAAAATAGGCAAAGGAAAGAGAGGGACAGAAAAAAAATGTAAATTTCTCACTTACACATAAAAATGTTAATCCCTTACAGACCTAAGCATGGACAATATAATCTTAAAACATGTATTTCTTTTCTTTCCTTCATGTTACAGATCTGCTTTACTGAGAATGTGAAGCCCTTGAGGAACATCACTTAAAAAATCCATTGGTCTGTAACTCATTTGCTTGTCCCTGCCAAGGTTCCCAGAATGCATTGGAATAAGTGTATCTCTTGGAATTCTGGGCAAGAAACAAGTTTTTTTAACTTGTTTTAGATATTCAAACACTATACTATATATATATATATATATATATATATATATATATATATATATGATACTTTGCTAATGTGTTGTATTGTGACGAACACTTTCAATCTCAGGTCATCCCTTTACCCAGAAATAGTTATTTAAACCTGAAAGCACATATGGTTTTCTAGGTATTGAGAGTTAGAAAAATCGTAATCCTACTCCAATCACAAAACAGCCATCAACAAATATGTAGCCATCTCTCATATCATAGAGAAAGAACAAGACCTAAAATGAATATAGATAATATCCTATCCCTTAGTTAAAAGATGCAACAATAAAAATAAAAAAAACTTAGCTTTTAATTATATACCATTAAAGTGTTTGTTGCACAAATAAAACTCAACGATTAAAACTCCATTATATACAGAAAATGTGCTGTCTGCTGGAGATCAGATCATAATGGTCAATGCAGCACTTGGGACTTTAGTGATCCTCACAATTATGGTAGATGTTCCGAGAGCCAGAGATCACACACACAAAAATGTATCCCTCATATAGCGGTATTGCCCTATCTTACAGATATTACTTGAATAGCCCTCGATACTGGAATCCCATCTTTCTGGATATATTTGTTATGGCTTGTATACAAGACAAGGATATTAAAGGACAACTATTATATTCATTGACTAGAACCTTTCACACAGAGAGTAAAAAAACCTTAATCAGCGGTTTATGGGATACGTTTCCAGGTAAATTCAGTATATTCATTAAAAAAATATTCTGTTTTATTAAAAACAATAATGAAACAGAAATGTATTACAAAGAAAATAACTGTAACCAGAAAATCTGCTTTCAATATATAACAATATTGCAAAATGAAAAATATTTTTACAGGTTGGAAGGTTTTGAGGCTCACAGAGGAAATAGTCTGGTGAACAACTTGAGTTTAAATAACTTTGATAATTATTTCTTTAACTGTAGGGGTATTGTTCAACATATTCAAGTAGTTAATGTCTCATTCCTCCTACATATTGTATGCCTTGCACACAATGTCCCATTTCCAAATGCCTCTAAATCCAGCATTTTTAATCTGGAGCTCCTAATGCAACAAGTTGCTAGTGTGCGGAGGTATTCAAATCTCACCGTTAGCTGTATGCTATTAATGTGTTTTGACTCATGCGTCACTGAGTGGTACATAAGAGTTATTGAGTCCAAATAAGTTTCAAATTCTGTCTGAATTTCTGCCAGAGAAGTCTGTCTGTAGGGGTACAATGTTATGATCAAAAGAGGCATGTTCAGAGCTACCAGTGCTGGCAAGCTTGAGTTGTGCTGCAGCATGTGACAGCTGGAAAGCAGCATCAGGGTGTGCAGTGTCAGGTAACAAAGTGCATTCTCTTTCCAGCATATCGGACACTCCCTTTAATAGATCCAGAAAACCAAAGGCCAGAGCTGCCTTCCGCAAACGATTCAGCTCCTGAGGATGAAGTTAAAAGTTAATTAACAATGGGGCAATTTAGCTCACAGCAAACAAGAAACCAGATATTAGTACATTTACTAACATGGTAACAGATCAAATAAACATGAACAGGAGGCAACATTACAGTAAGAAAAAAACATTCACCAAAACATTTGAATATTTATAATTTTAAACTCTTCCTAAAAATTAGCTATTACCACCCACCCCTATAATTCATCACTTACATGATCAAAAAAGACAAAGTCTTCTGTTTGGTCACTGTAGGTTATGGATAGCTTGATTACGCTATTGTGTTTAATATTTACACCCAGACACCTCGAGAGTTTCCATCACATACCCGGTTTGTCTTACATGCCCTGCTTTTGTTGTTTCTTTAGGACCATGCCATTTAACACTTTACAAATAGATAATAAGTACAAATAAATATATAGGAGTTCAACAGAATCCCAAAATATCTAAATATACATAAAAAAAAAAAACTTGTGTTTATTACAACCTTAAAATCAAGACTTGTGAGAGTAGAAAGTAGAAACAGTTTACGGTAGGGGAATCCACATATAGTGACATAATATATACTTTGTTTGGTAGTCCTAAAAAGATCTACCACCTTACCATTTAGGTGTGGTAAATATTTATAGAAAGCCCAAAAAATAAATAAAAACTCAATGTTTACAATTTAAACATTTATATGCAATGATTATTTACTATAGCATCCAATTTTCTATTCTTAACCGATTCTGTCTGCTATTTTCACAGAGATGTCCTAGTAAACTAATGAGCCTTCCATTAGTTCTGTTGAAAGAAGTCAATGTTTTAGTTGCCACGTTACCAATGTGCATAGAGAACCTTCATCTGCATTTAAATAGTCCTCTCACCTCAGGAAGTGGATGAGCAGAAACCAAAAATGGGAGATTCCATAGCAACATAATTGCATATAAAAAGTAATGAATTGGAGGAAGTTGTTGGTTTCCTAGAGTAGTTCTGTGATTAGTATATTTAGCTATAGGAATACAGCCTTTTAAAGAACCATATAGACTGATATCTATAAGTCAAAACACGAAGATCTACTGATGGAACTAGATCTACCTTTTGGACAGCCCTGGTTTAGAGTGTGTTTAGGGTGTACTCATTTTTTTGCCTGGTGGGGAGAGAGACTAATCTATATTTAACCCATCCACTAACAGACAAAGCACATGTTTATGCAAGGTGTATATGTCACTATACTTATATAAAATAGACTTCCAGTGTGTGCATTCTACTTCTATGTAGCTCTTCAGTACATTGCAGAATACCAAAGCACCAATATGTTGGTATATGGAAGTTAAAAAGGCAGAGCATCTAGGAGAATGGTGCAGAATACACTGGAAGCTTCCATGTGTCATACATCATCACCTCATTTTACGGATCACAAGGCAAGCTGGCCCAAACAGTAACATTGCATCATAAGGCCAGGATTCATCACTTTACACTGTGAGAGCTGCCATTATCCTGGACCAGGACAGACTGCTTACCGAAGCAGCAAGCTTTTGAGAGAGAGATTTTCAAGCAGGGTCAGAGATCTGGAAGGTACCTCAACATTGAGAAAGCCGCATAAGAACAAACAAAAAGTGTCTGAGCTACATTTTATATAGTACTCACTGTGACATATTGATCTGAATTATGAAATATTTTATCTACACATGAATAAAAGTATGTTTTGTATTGACAACGCAGTTCATGGAATTGTTTAGTAGTCAGAAATTACAGTTGTACATATAGAGCAATCATTTCCCATGGGAGCATTTATTTATCCATATACCAATACTAATATGTACACAGAGTAACACATTACATTATTTATCTACTAGCTACTTGCCCGTCAAAAATTACGTGAATAACATTTTAAGCCTGGCAATGCTGTTTGCCACCCAATGTGAGCACCTTCGGCGCTCATCGCAAGCCCCGCGCTGACAGCCTTTGGCGCTCATTAAGAGTCTCCTTTCCCTCCCTCTCCATCCCCTGTGTCTCTTCCCCAATCTCCTGTCTCTTCCCCCCCCCCCTTCCAATTAGCTCCCTATCCCCTTTCTTACTGTGATGCATGAGCCACTGCTGCTTTCTTCCCTGCAGCGCGTCTTCTGGCTGTGTCTGCCCGGCATATGCGAATGACGTGACACCCATGAGACGTCACGTTATTAGCATATGCCGGTCAAACACAGCCAGAAGATAGCACTACAGGTAAGAGAGCAGTGGGCTCATGAATCACGAGAAGGGAAAGGGGATAGGGAGCTAATGAAGGATAAGGGAGGGGGGGAAGGATAAGGGGGGGGGGGGTAAGGGTGGGAAGAGGAGGATAAGTAGGCAGGAGGAGGATGAGGGGAAGGAGGGAGGAGACACAGTAGGCCTCGCGCTGAGTGTCTATGGCGTTCATTGCAGCTGGGGGTGATGCGAGCCCTGGGGGCCTCACGATGAGCGCCTGTGGCACTCACTGCATCCCCCGCTGGGTGTTGGCAACGTGCCTTGCAGTTGAGCGTGACCAACATCGCAAGATCCACAACAGTATATGTGAAATCTACATGAAAAATTGTCAAACAGTGAGGCAATGGTGAGGGTTTAATTCATGCATAGATGTTGCTATATCTATTTTGACCCAAGTGACCTGCACCAGGGGATTGGACGCCCTCTCTGCCCCTCCCCTTCTAGATTTTATTAATATATCCTTAAAGCACTACTCTGAACCGTGTCCATCAGAAAAAGCTGCACATCAACTGCCGCAGAACCACACTTTAGAAACCTACACTTTGGTCTGGCTACTTTTAAAGGGAAACCCACTGTAGACATTCATTACCCACCAAAAACTAACCTCTACGGATTTAAGGATTATGCTTTATGGGGGTAGAAGAATGACCCACCAGGGGATTCCTCCTTCTGCCACAGGATAGTGACATACACAGTTCTTTCTTCCAAGTCATTCCCGATTGCTAGAGCTGCATCACTGGGATAAACTAATCCTAGTACTACCTGTGCTCTTATGGTGTATAATAACTTCTGCATTTTACACAATGATGAATAAAAGCACAGAGTTCCAATAATAATATCTCATGTGATACTTATCACAGGACCTTCTATACTGATGTCCTGTAGGAAGTTCCTCTTTTTTACATTTCTTGTGGGTACAATTGATAAAGTCACCACGGAAACATTTGGTACTATGAACTAAAAAAGTGCTCTTTCATTGCAAGAAAAAGAAGTGTTAAAGATAAACAAAAATATTATTTTAATTCTCGCACAAACAGCATTTGAAAGAAAGCTAAGATTTCCCTCTAAATAACTATTAACTAAGGTATGTCATGCACCAACTGAGTCATAGAGCTTTATTGAAAAATAAATGACTCCCGCAACAGGCTAAACTTTATACAGGTTCAAAAGGATCTGGAAGGAGTGCTGACTCTACCAACAGAAGTTTGTAAAGTGATTACAAATACATAAAAAAAAAAAATCTTTAATGCTTTAACCTGCTTTTTTAAAATGCACAACAAAACATTTTTGACATTGCGGTCGTTTTAATACTCACTTTATAGAAGGTCTGAGTTTTTTCTGGAAGTTTTCTGGCATTCCGTAAAATCTTCTGAACATCCGTCTACAACAAAGAAAAAGAACCAAAAATGAAGATTACTAATCCTCATGTGTTCTTAGATTGTTGTCAAAAATTCAAGATGAATTCACGAAGGGTAAAAGGGTCAGGGTGATTTTAAAAAAAATGCTACTTTATATAAAAGATATTACATACATGGAATAGACTTCCAGGAAAATAAGGATACATATTGTAACGAATGTAAGACTTTAAAATAACTTTCAAGATCACAAGGCTGTAAATCACAATGTAGTCGATAAGTAACAAGAATTTTTTGAAATGCAGAAGCCTGATAAACTATTTTGCCTGTTTTTAATTTTAAAGCAATTTTTATCTGAATTTGGGATAGATTTGTGAGGATATCACATTTGCTCTAGAAGTTTCTGAGATATAAATAATGCTATTGTGAGAATTAATTAAGCTTAAACATTTTGGGAAAATAAGAATACGAGCAGACTGAATAGGTCTAGTATTCCTTATACACAGTCAAAATTGATGCTCTACTTTTCTAATGTTTTTAACCTCTTCAAACCCTTTACTCTGGAATTAGTTGAAAGACCAGCGCAGTTGAAGGGTGAAAATCTGATTTTTTTTAAAGACTGTTTATGAGTACAGGGCTCTATTTTTTGTTTGTTATATCACTTCCTAAGAGCTGGATGATGGTAGGGGAAACAGGCAGAGGTCAAGAGCCTTTGTTTGATAACTGGATAAGATTTAAATTGACAACACACCTATTCTTCCTCACTAGACCGTTGTGCCAAAGAATGCAACCATATATCTCCAGAAATGTATATGGCAGGCACTTGCAAACCAATGTGTCATGGATCACTCCAGGATCCTGCAGAGGCATTACTTTTTTGTTGTATGATTTTTTGCCTGCTTAATTAGGTTCCATTGTACACTAATGCTTTAACATTATTTAAAATGACCCCCAAAAGTCTGCCAAAGCCAATTTTCATTTTAGACAACAGAAACCCTGCACTCATCATCTATACAAATAACTTCATATGGCCCATGGGCTTAAATGTGTTTATAGGGATATATAACTATATATCAGTTGTGTAATCTGAATGGCTGAGCAAATACAAAAAGAAAGAACTTCAAATGTATTTCTTTTGCTTTTACATAATTTTAAAAAGTTATTGGGTCAAACATTTCTTATATAGTCTTTTAAATAAGTAAACATTTTTTTTTATGTAGCAAAATAACACACCATTACATTTTATTATTATAACTGTATGCAATTATTCTTTAATGTGAGGTTCCATTTATATTGTTGAGCTGATGCTGTCTCAGGAGGGTGTATCCTTGTAAACCAATGAGCCTCCCATCAGCCCTGACAGTTTTAGCTGTCACATTCGCACTAACTGAATCTCATCCCACTTCAGGAATTTGATTAGCAGAATCTAAAATGGTAGACCCTACAGCAGGTTAACTGTCTATAAAATGTAATGAAATAGATGTTACAATATTTTTCTAAAAACATTTTGCCTATTTAAAGTGTAGATCAAGGGAATATATTTTAAACATAGAACTTTAATGACTGAAACAAAGTGGGTACCATTCATTCTCTCACTTTTGCAATGCTATTTAAAGAACGGTCTACTAGTTGTGAATATTAACACATGTGAAAACGCTGTGGATGTTTCTGTTTTGGACTTGCCTAAAATGCTTCTGGAGATTCAACTTGGCTAACAATGTGTGTAGACATTTATGAATGGGAGGGATGTTCTTATGCCCATTACGTATCACAAAAATCAGTTACCTGCAGCCCACTGGGTTTAATCCACACAGTCACATTCTGAGCATAGCTTCTCTTTGACTTTGGTTGCAATGGGAATGGGCTTTTATTATCTTCTTCCCCATATGGATTCTCCTTGGCATCTTTAAAAAAAAAACAAAAAAAACAACAACACACATTTAGAGTAAAAAGCAATTGCTCTAGGTAAAGGAATGACAGGGCTCAAGACAATTGATTGACCTGGTATCTCATGTTATGGAGGTGGACACACTACTGCTGAACCTGTTGTTGGACCAGAAAAGACCATCACAAGGTTTGACTCTGGCTCTAACACTAAAACATTTGGCTTCCAAGGATACATACACACACCACAGTCTTATTCTCCTCAGTGCAAGGGTTGGGCTTCTCCTCAGAAGCGCTATCGGCACCCATCAAGGGTGCCCTCCATCACTCCTGATATTTATCTTAATAACTGAGCAGAAAACATCCTAAGCATCTGATCTCAAGACTGCAGTTAGGATACCATGAACACACTATATCACTCTTCATGAAATTCATTGCCCTTATTCTCACAAATCCTGAGCAATCACTGCCTGTATTTCATGCTCTCATAGACTTATTTGTATCCGAGCCTTATTATAAATGCTACCTAGCCAAAACTGTGGCCCATTCTATAAATCCCTTAGATGGCGGTACCCCTTGCAAACAAATGCTATCAATCACTTAGCATTCCTAATAGCAGCCTCCCATAAAGGACAGTTATTTACCCTTCTTATCATAACTGAAGATACTGAAGAATGGGAAGGGATGGAGACATCTTGGTTCGGCAAGATAGTCATAGTCAAAATGTCCCTTTTACAAAATGCATATTATTCCTTTACTTACCAATTAAAGTAACAATCTCCATACTAAAATGTCGAAGCAATGGTCAATAGGTTCATGTTGAAGAGAAGGAAACTACTTTTTAAACGGAATAAACCTTCATGCCTCCTACCAACAAGGAGGTGTCTCAATGCCTAACATAAACACTTAATACAATACTTGCATGCTAAACCACACTCTGGCATGGAGAACTGATACCTTCCCAGCAAGGTGGGCAGATATTTAAGCCCTACACATAGGACCACTCCCTCTAGCCCGTATTTTATGACGGGGTAGACAAAAATACCTACAAAGGACTTAAAGCACCAACTATACTCTGTAAAATAAGGTATCCTCTTCCCTGAATTAAAAACTAGGCATTATTTAAAATATGTTTATTCTCATACATTCAGAGACATGCCTGGCTTCACAAAACACCCTTTACAGACCAGCACCTCTCCCCAGCTGCTTGAGCAGCTTTTGAAATGACAAAATAATATCAAACACATTATTTCACATGTTTTCAATATGTTACAACATTTGATCACAATCAAATTCTTCTCAGCTTCCCTAGCAGAAGATTGATGTGCAAGAACCTCTTCCAAATGTGACCAGCTTAGAAAAGTTTATTTTAAACTCTTACAGGTATGGTATTAGGTACTGCTTTGCTGGAGGAAATGTAACCAGACGGAAACCATGGTACACATATGGTGGTCATGTCCTAGGGTGCAGACCTTTTGGACAGCCTGTTAGACAACTTAGGAATATTAATTAGCAAGAATGGTTCTAAGGTAATACCCTGTGCCATCATACATAAAATTCTGCAAGACATCCCCACCCAAAAAAAATATTTATTTATACTTGCACTGGTTTAAAGACAAACTAACCCACCAAAGTGGGATAAAGTCAAGATTCTCCTAGAAAACCTTAACATTTACATTTATTTCTACATCTCTAACATGATTGATTATTATCACCATTGACAAAGCTCAGTAGATGAGCGAAACGCGTCTGGATATTTTTAATCTTTATTTGTGCTTTTATTTTTATTTTTATTATCATTATTATTTTTATTCCCAGTTTTATCTTTGCATGTTTGCATTTTTTGCCTCTGAAGAGCATTTTATTGCTTATTGATTTTCTATCTTCTTATTGGAGTATCTATTGATACATGGACACTCATTTCAGACTGGTTACCTTTGGGTCGCCCACCATGTCAATTCTTTGACTTGATTTAACCTGGACTTTTATGGCCTCCTTGCTCTTTTGATTTTCCATTTATCAACAGAGTTTTTGGCCACCTACTCTGATACTATACATTCTTTGGGCTCAGCACCCCTTAGTTAAGTATATCAGAATTGATATTCTATAGATATCTAAAGCCTGGTGGCTACCACATTGACTACACTTGTGGAAGACCAAGAACTACCTTATGAGTGATTTCTGATACCTCTATTTAGAGGGTCCTACACGTGAGTGTCCATTTGTTATGCCTGATTTTTTTGGAAATAAACTTATTGATCTGCTCTAGGATCCAGTGTGCGCTTTCCTTTTCCCCCCTTTTTTGTTTCATTCTCTACAGTATTACTCTGTGGTGACCAGAGTTTCTGGAAACAGCTGCCCTACTATCCAAGGAGTCAGATCACATTTACCCTCTCTCCTTTCTACTAAGAACGCCACAAAAGAAGACCCCTGAGATTCTACAACCAGTATCAGAACTTTGTTTCTCGTCTTCTCTACCTGGACTCACTTAAGTATTTTTTAGTATATGCTGTATCTTTTAGGTTTTTGTATGTTGTATATATATTTTGTGTATATATTGTATGTCTCTTGTTGATTCATATTTGTTGGGAATATACATTTCTCTCTATATATATATATATATATATATATCTATATATATTTATATATATATCACTCTCTATAAACTTCAATATATTTTTCTATATATGTCTACATACATGTTTAACCTTGTCTAGGTATTGGTTTTACGTAACGGTTTGTCATATCTATACTTTTAGGGGCTATAGTATCCACTAGGTTTCCTTATACAGGGAATACTAGGTCCTCCTTTTCCAAGATTCTCCTACACCAAACATGCAGATCTTAAGAGCTGATCACATACATCCCAAACGTAGGGCAATTGGGGAACCAGGTCAATGCAGCAGTTGAAACACTATCGGTTTAAAAAATGCTCTGTCTCCAGGAAGGCAGAGATATGGGGTTTATATACCTGATATAGGTCCTAGTTGCGACGTCTTCCCCAACCAAGGTAAGGGCTCAATCCCAGGTTCAAACAGAGACATCATTAAGTTGGATTTTTTCTTGCTATCTGCCTGTGAGTACAGCATACCATGCCAGTCTGGGCTAGAGAGGGTGGAAAGAGACGACAATTGAAGAGAGAACAAAAAATAAATAATGGAGAAGGAATATATCACATTACAGAATGCATTATACCATGTAACATATAACATTGACAATCTTCTTTTTGACCGAAAACAGAACTAATAGGATCCTTCAGTGTAGAAAGGTTAACAATGTATACTGGAGAACTTCACGTTAAATTTTCTTACCCTAATTGCACTAATGCCACCATCCCTTCAACCTTTAGGCTCCCATGGAGCAGGACACAGAAGTTTGGGCTTTTGCCTGCGATCTGATTGGCTGAATTTTCATCTTCAATGTCATCTGTGATACCAGTTCCAATGTCATCACCCTCTGACAAGGGAAGTAAAAACATAGGTTACAATCTGTATTATTAATCTTTAATTAGAAATATTTTTTTCTGAAGCACTCTATAATATCTCATACTAACAGGTGAAACTCAGCTCTGCTATTGCACACCCAGTGTTTCTATCTCACCTTTGTTCAAAGCGATGGGTAGTACCAAGTGGCGAGAAAGGACAGGCGGACTGGAAATATCTGCAATGTCGATAAATCCCACAACTTCAAGATCTAAGGAAGAATAACAGCTGACATTAAATGAACACACAGATACTTCATGAATATAAACCTGTATCCTACTCAGGGTTGAAAAAGATCACAAATATTTTGCTCCTTTACCAATAGTTTATTTGTTACCTGTGTTAATGAATTTGGGAATAGGGTCTATTTCTTCATCTATGACAACTGGTTCTGGCCTGGGAAACACCTGCACATCTGACGCAAGATTGCCACACTTGAGAACGGCATGAAATGGAGTATAAGCTACATCAATGAGTTTCCTGCAAGATACGAAAGAAAATATATAATAAAGAGACACTAAAAGAGAAAGGAAAGGAAAAAGGGTAAATTAACACATAACAGTATTCTAATAGTATAAAGATTCACATCTCTGAATGTTACATTTGAAATTATTTGCACAAGTTTTCCATTTTGCTGTACATTTGATTTATTGACTGTAACTTGCATGATTTAAATTCTTCTGTTAGCAAGCCTTTTTCTAAAATCTTACCCTGTTAGAACGAAAACATTTAGAATATTATCTAGTCCGTTTCTTCAAATTAACAATAATTATGAGTCATCACTGCCCTTTAAATTTGTATAAACCTGAGATCATAGGACAGCTGCATACTCACCCAAACATGGACTGGACATTCTTCAAGCACAAAGGCCCATCAATAGTGAAAATCTGCCCCTCCCCATTATTCAGATCAATTAACCGTTCAAGGCAATCCAAGGAATCTGAACTCTGCAGCTGGGAATGTGAGGAATAGAAATGCATCAGTCACTTCTGAAACAGTTTCAATACCAAGTACTATCTTGAAGGCCTGTGTAAGCACTTTTCATGTTAAACCTAATTTTTAGTTCACCACTATTTAACATACAAAATATGCGTGTAAACAGCAACAAATCAAAGCTTTAGTCAACAAATATAATTTGAAAACACGGATTACCTCATTAATCACAGTTGTTGTGCTCCCTCCCCACCTCTCTCATTATCCTGAGCACTACTGAAATAAAGTGAAAGATTTTAACTGCTATATAACAGTGATTAAATTGTCATGGTAAAGCCTGCATAAAGTTATTGCAGCTGAAACTTTCACGTCCTTTCAGTAGTGCTCAGGACAAGTGAGTGAGGTGGGGAGGGGTACAGTAGCAGTCATTAATGTAGAAAATTGTCTTTAAAAAAAAGATTTGTTATACTGCGGTTTGCACATGTATTTTTAATGTTAATTAAATGGTGAACTAAAAGATAGGTTTAACATGAAATGTATGTAAACTGTCCCTTTAAGTCTTCCTCCATACAGTCATGAAATTTTACTTTAGATCCAAAAAATGTTCCCGTGTACAACAACATTTCAAACTGTATAGCTCTATTTTATTATAGCAAGGAGCTCCACAGCATTGTAAGTTGTGGCTATTATTGCCGTTCCATCACTTCTTTTTTAACTATACCATTAAAACATTCCTCTAATAACAGTTACTTTAAATCTGCCTGCCACAGCTCATTGATGCCTGGGACAGGCCTCTCACCTCTTCCAGATTTGCCATGCACATGATGTACAGTTTAGATGGAAAAGGAAAGGGCAGTGGGAATCGGTTGCTTTCACTCCTCTGGTTCAGAGTGGCTAGGGAGTGGTGTAGGGACCCCCTTCCAATTCCTAGACATCCATCTGTGACCAGCACAATCTGGGCAAAAAGAAATTGTGAATGACAGCAGAGTCAGAGTGTGGTTTTAAAGAAGCATTATTATATAGGTAATATTAATAGAGTTCACACAAGTAAATAAAATGTAAAATATTTACTATTGTATATTTTTCCTGTGTAAAATAGTGAAGAATTCGTTTCACATAGCTCCTAAATCATCTTAAAATAGCCAGAAGCTGTAGCAAATTTCATTTCAGATTCCTATTAGCATTACTGCTATAGTGACAGAGTATAGGGAAATATGCTGGTTGGTCTGTCACAGTTGTAACAAGTGCACAGAGCTTCACCCTAGACAGCAGAAGAAATCCAGCAATTTTCAGTGCGTTTATCAACTTTTAATTCAGACATTTTTCCCATCCTGGTACTGACCAGGCCTGACCTTGCTTAGCTTCTGAGATCAGACGGGATCAGGGGCATTCAAGCCAGTATGTCCGTAGGCAATTGAGACATTTGTAATAAGGGTCTTTACTACTAAAATTTCATAAAAGATGGACCATTACAGTGACCCTTTAAGAAAATACCATGAACATGTTTCTGTGCGCAGCCATGATGGGTGGCAGCATTGGGACTGAGACAAGTAGCACAATCCATCTAATATCCCCTGAATACTACTCCATCAAATGATACATTTTGACTCAAATAGTTGGCATTCCCAGCTCTATTCTAACAGTAGAGATATTAACGTGTCTGTATTTTGTTGTAAATTTGAATTATTTGACTGCAACTTACATGCTACACATGGTTGTTTGGTTTCAGTGGATAACTGAAACTGCACTTCCATTTCTGTACGGCTTATCATTTTACTTAATGAATACTTTATTATTACGCCCACAATACACAGTGTGCATTAATATTGTGACATGAGGCATAATCCAAAAGGACAAATGCATAACAGACATATAAAATGTATATACAAGATATCTAATCTCTGAATAGTTTCAACTTTGCTACTGGTCATCGTTAACCAATTACCTGGCATGGGATGGATGCTCCCCATTCCTGCTGCACAACGCTAGCCACTCCTTGCAGAGCTGCCTCCAGGCAGGTTTTGTCATAGTCATCCATGTTATTTAATGCTTCCTATTAGAGGAATAGATAAATTGCACATGAGAGCCGCCTAAAACTGATCAATATGTTTTCATGATTAACAATACCACATGCTACCATCAAGATGGTATTTTTATCATAAAAATTAGCCTCCAGTAATACTTAAGGGGAATGCCATGAAACTAGAGCCATATATATATATATATATATATATATATATATATATATATATATATATATATATATATATATATATATATATATATATAAACAATAATTGAAAAAGAAAAGCACAACTATAAAAGCAATTTTAGGAACCAAAGTGTTACTGTGATTTTTAAATATAACTGTTATTGATTAATTGTTAATAAAGTTACAACATACCAAAATGTTTGTTAAAATTTAAAATGAAAAAAAAAAAAAAAAAGAACTTTAAAAAAGGGGGCATAACAGAAATTAATATCAATTGACACCAATCATTCCTTTTATGTTTTAAATTAAACAACAGCTAGTTCCGTTGTGTATAAGTGGGGTTAATGTGATAATTAGTTAATACATTGCACATATATAAAAGTGTGCGTTAATAGTTACACTTTGGGACAAATATTAGAATAGGCTGTTTAGTACCCTGAACCATAAAGATATGCCTGGTTTATTAAGACGTGTTTTACTCCCAATAAATATGTTAGCTTTTTTTAAACAGGGGGCATTAAAACAAAATAAATAAAAATAAGCAGTCACTGGATGGAATCATTGATTGTTTAATAAGGCAAATTTATCATAGTAGACACATATTTTGATTAAGTAATCCTAATTCTAGGTGGTGGAATATGTTATAAACAAGACATACATCTTGTTAGATTGTTAGAACATTCACTAACATTTTTGCCAGTCTATTTTAATTGTTGCAATTCAGCAGGCAACACTACATTTGCAATACATATACTAAAGAAGCAAATGTTATATCTTGCATTTTGAAGAACATGCTTTTAATCACTAGAACATGTTTTTCTTTCATGATAAATGAGTGGCTAAGCAAGCATTAATAAATGAGTTTGCACGCACTTGATAAGGCTTTCTCTCAGCGTTGCATAATTTAAGAGGTCAGAATAGAAAAGTAGTGAACACATTAAGCTGAAGCTATTTTGTGATTAATGCTCGTTTTCAAACCTATGATCATTACATTTTGACAAAGTTTATAAAACATGCTCTTTTAAATGTAAGGGCGTTCTGTGTACTGTCAATTAAATCTTTGTATAGTCTTTGGAATACCCTAGGTATTTTTCACTACTCCATAAGAATATGAAGTAACACAGCCATTCAGGATGCTCACATAAAACTCCTGGTCACTCACCTGCAGTGTGTTGTAATCTCTGGTGAAAGGAACCATCAGTTCCCACAAAGAGGAGAACACAACCAGCGCAGTAAACTCTAGTTTATAGTTAGTAGCCATGTGTTCAAACAACATAGTGAGGCCATGAGCAGCCAGGTGTTTGCGTTGGAATTCCTCTGAACCTTCCACTGGGACAGGTCTTGTCATGGAGAGAGAGACATCCATCACCACCACTGTAGGCATGGTTATTGTGTGTGCACTGGGACAAGGTGGAGAGAAATTCTATAAAATAAAATAAAAATGTCATCCAAGCAGCCAATACAGATTATCTTAGCAACATTTATTCATTTGTTATGCCTGATAGAGGAGTAGTTCTAAGAATTTAGGGGGCCCAGAGACTGTCTGGCTACTATCCAAAACCTCTCAGCAAAGCCAAATCATTATTAACAGGAGAGATCTTCAATGATTTATTTACTGCGGTGTCATTGACATGTTTATGAGGTTCAGGTCTCCTTAATGTTAATCTTTCTCTTTCCCTCCCTAGCAGATAAGACCCCAGGAACCAGTCCCATGACTAGCTGTAGAGATCAGTGTGCTATAGGCTGATAAGTTATTTTCATAGATGTAGTTTGCATGATCCAAATCACAGAATGACAGTCACAAGGAGAAGGGACACACATGAACTAAGAAACGACACCGTGCATATACCAGTTACATCATAAATAATCTTCCAAGAAACAAAACAGCCGACTAGAACATACAACATACATAGCCTGTGTACAGTGTATACCTATGTTATGTATCAAGGGACAATATAAGCAGGTGTGATAGTGATCCATCAAGTGACTCAGAACACTGATAGTACAAAGGGTTTCATCCATGTTTATATGTAACAGGACTGACACAGGGACTGTGACACACTCAGACTAACACACATAGCAAAGAGAACATATAATGCACACATTATATATATATATATATATATATATATATATATATATACACACACAGAGACTGGCTCATGACATATTATACATCCATACTCACACATGCAACAACAGGCGCAGAACATATAATACATACACACACAACGTGTGACCTATAACATACAAATCATACGTATAGTACACAAATAAACAATCACACACCGTATAATCTTCCTCTTCTCTGATATCTGAAACAGAGCCCGGAACCTTTCCAAGCTCACACCGGCCGTGCACCAGCTTAGCGCGTCCCCGGAAACACGGCCTTCACACAGGGGTTCCGCATCCACTGACTGGCCAACTGTAGACCGCGCGATTCATAGATAAATATAAACAATGCCTGGGAGTTCATATAGACCGAGTCTGGAAATTAATATAGTCGATAACAACTCATACATACGTACAATGAATGAAAGATCATGGATACTATGCCACTACACTCACATGTAATACAATAACATACAACATGCCTAACATACTAATACATAGACACAGTGCCTGACACACTAATACACAATTACAGGGCCCGATACACTAACATACACCATGCCTAACATACTAATACATAGACACAGTGCCTGACACACTAATACACAATTACAGGGCCCGATACACTAACATACACCATGCCTAACATACTAATACATAGACACAGTGCCTGACACACTAATACACAATTACAGGGCCTGATACACTAACATACAGCATGTCCAATATACTAATACATAGCCACAGTGCATGACACACTAACATACACCATGTCTAATATACTAATACATAGACACATTGTCTGACACACTAATACACAATTACATGGCCTGATAAACTAACATACAGCATGTCCAATATACTAATACATAGCCAAAGTGCATGACACACTAACTCACACCATGCCTAATATACTAATACATAGACACATTGTCTGACACACTAATACACAATTACAGGGCCTGATACACTAACATACAGCATGTCCAATATACTAATACATAGCCACAGTGCATGACACACTAACATACACCATGCCTAATATACTAATACATAGACACATTGTCTGACACACTAATACACAATTACAGGGCCTGATACACTAACATACAGCATGTCCAATATACTAATACATAGCCACAGTGCATGACACACTAACATACACCATGCCTAACATACTAATACATAGACACATTGCCTGACACACTACTATAAATACTGGCTAACATACTTATACGTAGACACAGTGCTTGACACACCAATATACAACACTAGCGAATTGCCCGTCAACAAATTACGGCAATACAATTGTAACGCAGGTAATGCTGTTTGGTGGAGACGTGCAGTGAATGAGTTTTGTGTTTATTGTGATCTTTTTTTTTTTTTTTGTGTATATTTGTTTTTGTATGGTAATCAAATAATTAATACATTAATAAATGAATATACTTTACCTATTTGGAAGTAATATATGCAGGAAGCATTGTCCTGAAGAGCTGACAATCTGTTTTATGTTCCTGCAGCATACAATGTAGTTTTGCAGTGTTGTAGAGCAGAGCTGTAAGTGTCAGCATTGTGTGCAGTGTAAATAGGCTGCGTGAGCGAGGGGGAAGCCGTTAAGGTAGCTGTGTACTTCTGCATTGTGTAAGTTAGTGTTGTAAAATGGCGGCGAATGTGTATGTGCTACGCGGCTGTGTATGATGTAGCGTCCTTGCTAATGGTGTATCTTGTACGGCTTTTTGGAAAATCCATATGTGCTTGATGGTGTTTTGCGTGTTTAGGGTGCTGTAGCCTCGTTTCCGTTTTTATTCGGCTGCCGTTTTTTCTCTCGCTTAGGGGATTTTCGTGTGTGTAAACTCTGGAATTTGGACTTAAATTGAGGTGTAACTTCACTTGCAGAGGTCCTGGGTGCCCCCCCTTGCTGTGGGTAAGCTTTTTATGTATTTGTTGTGTGTATTTATTGTGTTTTTAATGTTTTTATGTGCATGTGGTTCGGGCGTTAAGATCGTATTTTTGCGAGCTCGTAATGTATTTTTTTCTAAGTCCCGGGGCTCTTATTTGTGGATGCCAAGTCTTTTTTGCCAAATTTTCCTCTGTAAGTAAATTTTATTTCAGTATTATCCTGATCCCAGGAATCGAGGTAATACATATCAGGCCACCCAGATGGACTAGACCAGTTTCTTCATTCATTCATTCATTTCTACATTGCTGGATTGTGAGCCCGATCACATATTTGACTTCTAAACACTAATTGATTGTAGTTTAAACACCATGTTTTACTGACGTCATGATGACGGTCTCATTTACTATTGTCTCTGTCTAAATTGTAACTTACGAGCTTGCTTAATTGATCATGATCATGCTACGAACGGGTTCATGGTTTACAGTTTTAGACTTCGGGCCTGTAATTGCAGGCTTGAGTCAATTAACTTGCAAATTCCTAACCTGCAGACATATGTGCTGTATGAACATAATTAGAGGCTTGGAATTAAATGGGGGCCAATATATCTACATTTTAGTGCCATAAAAAGGTCCATCTAGTTTGCTCATTCTAGCTACTAACATAACATAAACTATCACCTTTCAACTTGTCAGGCTTTTTACTCCAATAGTGCTGTGTCACTAAAATTATGTCTTAAATGTAGAGAGCGAATAGTACCATGTTAGCCAGTTGTAATCAAATATTAACAAAAGTGGTGTAAAGATGATACCTGAAAAAAAGTGATAGGTTTGCTCAATATTTCTTTCATGCAAAAAATAGATTTTGCATTGTTTAAAATATGCTTTTTTACATACTGTTCCAAGTCCGATGATGTGTGGCCTTAAGTCTGATAAAGGCTCCATAGTACACCAATAGATCGCTTTATTTTTCTCACTTTATTACAACTTTTGTTATTTTTACTTTCAGCATGTCCTTGCAAATAAACTGCAATTTGATAGTTTCTACACATGTACATGGATCGCTACCTTGTCATGGTGAAGGGGGTTGTGCATTTAATGAAGCTGTAAGCTATATTAGGTAGGGTCACCCAATATGGGCAGTTCATAGAATAGAGGCCAGACAAATGACAGTCCACTGGAGAAGGAACTGGCAACCCACTCCAGTATATTTGCCAAGAAAACCTTATGGGTAAGCACAACCAGAGGCATAACCATAGATGTGCCTGGCGTGCTGTCCATAGGTCCACAGAGAGTCGGACACTACTGAATGTCTAAACAACAACACTTGTACCACAACTATTTTACATTAGTTTTTTTCTCCTGCTCTGCCAAAAGTCACTAAAACTATATAAAAACTAAAACTATATATAAAACTATAATGCCACATTTAACCAAACCAGTAGATTCTGTATCTGTTTTCCAGACACTGTGCCACCCTGGTTTTATATTATAAAAATTTGTCACTCTTAAGTCAGCTCCTTTGTTATCTAAAATATTAAGTTTCCTTCAGTAGTTTTCATATCACATATATGTATAAAAATAAACTACTTCACTTTTTAAATGGAGTAAAACTGTAATAACTTGTAGGCAAATAGCTGAATAAATTGTTCAACATACATATTTGTAATTAATTAGTAAGCAACTAATATTTCACTTGTGTCCTATCCTCTTATGGTAGCGCAGCACAATGCAGCCGCAGTGACGGTGAGCATCCGCTAGATGGCGCTGACGATATTCCGATTACATATCATAGAGTCAAGACTTAGTTAAACTGTTAGGGCCTCATTCTATTAACGGCCGTAGCCGCTGCGGGACCACAAGGACCGGCCGCAAGCTATTCTGCTATTCTATTCCCCTCCAGCCGGGGATTCCGGCAGGCTTGCGGCCGGCGCCTTGCTATCTCTTGCGGCCGCTTGCACCGGAGGAAAGCCTTTGATCTAAAACGGCCGCAAGAGTTTCGGCCGCAAGAAAAGCCCGGTTGCTATTCTATTGCTCCAGGAACCCTCTCTGCAAGGCTAAAATCGAGCCGCAGCTTACTTGCAGGAAAAAGGTCCCGCTAGCACCAATTAAGCACATTATAAAGCCAAAATAAAGCCATCCTGCACTCTGAGGAGACTATAAAGTGATTGTAGGTGTTAGCAAAAATAGCACAACATTCCCCTACACTCAAACCCGTAAAAAATATATATTTTTTAATTTATGTCAAAAATCCATGTAAAAAGTCCCGAGGGCTTGGAGCACCTCAGAACCGCCCACGCTGCGGCCGGAAAATAAACAGTTAATGTAAACTCGTATTTGGGCTGATGTGCAAGCTTGAGAGGGGGGTGCTATTAATCCTCATGTCCCCCAATATGATCCCTAGCATTTACAGAGCTGTACAGTGCCGTCTTCAATTTATTTTTGCGTTTTAAGTTTTCTGAGCTTACGGCCGGTTGCAAGATATGCGGCCGGCCGTAAGGGGAGATCCTTGCGGGGCCGTATAATTGAATTCCAAGATAACGGAACCCCCGCAAGGAATCGCAGCCTTGCGGCCATTTTACGGCCGATAATAGAATGAGTCCCCTAGGGTTTGGGTTAGGGTTAGTTTAAGGGTTAGGCTAATATTATAAGTTTAGAACTTCTCCCACATATCGTCAGCACTGCAAAATATCTACAGCACCATCTAGCGGTTGGAGGCCGCACTGCAGCGGCACACCTGTCCCAACACCATAACAGGATAGATCCGTCACTTGTTTTTCAACTTAACTGTACAGACTGTTTTTAAAGGAAAGGTTTGCATGGCTTTGCTAAACTGCTGCTGCGGTTACTAGCTCAGATGCGCATTTTATATTTCTAGTTTGTCTAGATTAGTGCTTCCTAACCCTGTTCCTTAAGGCACACTAATTGGCCAGGATTTGAGAACAACCAGTTTGAATGTAGACTTAGTCATTTTAAATCGAGTCACCTGTGGTTGGCTAGCATTACCCTTAGATGTTCGCCTGTTGGCATTCATTGGGAGTTGGGTGTTTTATTTTCAAAGTCCTGCGTGCCTGGAGTTGTTCGTGTAAGTGTTACTGTCTTTGCCGTTGTGTATTTTCTAAGTCCCGCATGCCTGGCTTTGTTCAGCCTCGTTTTCATCCAGTTTCACAATTTCAAAGTTTTTGCCGAAAACCCCCAAATATGGCAAATTCGCTTGCAACCTCACTCCCAGGCTTCCTGGCTCTCCCCCTGTGCTGGGTGTGAGTGTGTTATTATTTTTGTTAAATTATTTTGTTTGTTTTTCTGGTTTTTAGAGTTGCGCTCTTGGCTTGCAGTTGCGACCCTTGGAAGTCCTGCATGCTTCAATGGGTCGCCTAGCTTTGCGAGGTTCGCAGTGCAATGAACACCTTCGTTGCTCATTGCAGGCTAAGTCCTGCGTGTTTTAACTGCTCGCCTCACTTTGCAATGAGCGCCTTCGGAGCTCATTGCAGCCAAAGTCCCGCGAGGCTCGAAGTGCAATAAGCGCTTAAGTTGAGGCTCAAAGTTCAATGAGCTCCCAAGTCGTGCGTGCGTCAACGGCTCGCCTCGATTTGCGAGGCTCGCAGTACAATGAGCACCTTCGGTGCTCATTGCAGCATAAGTCCCGCATAGCTCAACGGCTCGCCTGCTTTGAGAGGTTCGCAGGCGTCACTCGCTTCGTGAGGGCTGCAAAAGTGTGACCAACATGCAGGCGTTAATGTCTCGCCTCGCTTCGCGAGGGACGCAAGAATCCACAACTTTATATGTGATAGCAAAGAGAGCCAGGTGTCAAAGTTAGCCATCCTATGCAAAGAGTCAGACCATTAGCTTTCATCTTTTATTCTTTTGCCACCATAAACCCTTTTGACTTAGACAGAAATACTGCTCTATGATTTCATCATTTAACTTAAAGGACAATAAATGGAAAGCATTTTTTCTTTGGTGCATCTGGAAGAGAGTATTTAGTTTTACAGATTGTTTCTTTTTTTGAAAATGAAGATCCTGGAGCAGAATAAACTATTTTTATTGTATAATTTACTTTGGGTGTTGTTTTTCTCAGCCTACGTGCAGGAACATTGCTGTATGAATCATATCTGCTTGCCAGTGAAATTTGACATGCTTTATGTTAATACCAAAATATTTGTTCTCAGTTTCAAGAAGTTTAAACACATTTTAGGTAATGTTTTCCTTACCAAATGGCAACTTTTGTAATGTTTAAAACATACTATTTTAAATGTATGATAGAAAAAAAAAGTGTTCCATGTCACATAAAAGAAAAAAAAAATGTGTTCCATGACCCTTTAAAGCAGGGGTTGGCAATTTGTTAGTTAATTAGTTAATTTGCCAAAAGAGCCACGTGAGAAACTGGGACTGTTGTGGAGGGCCACCCTCCTGTGCCATATATGTACACACCATAGAATAGTTGTCAAAATGCAAGTTGTCGTCACGCTTTACAGCCCTCGCTAAGCGAGGACCGCAACTGACAACTCGCAGTTTGACAACTCCCCCTGCCCCACTGATGGTCGCCATGAGCGCCATAGGCCACAGGCGCTCATCGCACCACATCAGCTCCCACCAATACATTGCAGGGCTCGCAGCCCCCACCTCACCCCCTCCAAACTCCCTGCTCCATGTTTTATGTTCCGGTGCCCGGGTGGGGGGGGGGGGGGGGTTGTGGGGGCACAGGGGAGGGGGGAAAAGAGACACAGGAGAGGGAGATGAGGAGGGGAAGAGACACAGGGGAGGGAGGGGAGAAGAGAGACACACTGGAGGGAGGAGGGGGAGAGAGACACAGGAGGGAGAGGAGGGGAGAAGAGACACAGGGAGAGAGACGGGAGGGAGGAGGGGGAGAGACACAGGGGAGGGAGAGGAGGTGGGGAAGATACACAGGGGAGGGAGAGGAGGGGGGAAGAGAGACAGAGGGGGAAGAGATACAGGGGAGGCGCTTATTGCGAGGCCCGTGATAAGTGCCGATGATGTTCATTGCGAGGCCCGTGATGAGCGCCAAAGGCTCATATTGCGATGCCCATGATGAGCACCAAAGGCGATCATCGCAAGGCCAGTATAGTAGAGGAGAGGTAAAGGGGTGAAGAGGCTCGCAACGAGCGCCAAAGGCGATCATTGCGAGGCCCGTGGTGAGTGGCGAAGGCGCTCATCGCGAGGCCAGTAAAGCAGAGGGGGAGAGGCTCGCAATGTGAAGCAAATACCATTGCCAGGCTTCAAATTTTATTACCATCATTTTTGACGGGCAATTCACTAGTATATATATATAAAACTACATTTTCTTGTTAAACACCTCAGCAGCATCATTCACCCCTCCTTCCCCCTCAGCAGCAATATTCACCCCCCCCCAGGCCCCCTCAGCAGAGCCATTCACCCCTCTTTCCCCCTTAGGAGCAATATCCCCCCCCCCCACACACACAGGCCCCTTAAGCAGCACCATTCACCCCTCCTTCCCCCTCAACAGCAATATTCACCCCCCCCCCCCCCCAGGCCCCCTCAGCAGAGCCATTCACCCCTCTTTCCCCCTTAGGAGCAATATCCCCCCCACACACACACACAGGCCCCTTAAGCAGCACCATTCACCCCTCCTTCCCCCTCAGCAGCAATATTCACCCCAGGCCCACTCAGCAGAACCATTCACCCCCAGTCCCCCCTCAGCAGCGTCATTCACCCCTCCAACCCCCTCAGCAGCACCATTCACCCCTCTAACCCCTCAGCAGCAATATTCATCACCCAGCAGCACCATTCACCCCCAACACCCCAGGCCCCCTCAGCAGCACCATTCAACCCTCCAACACCCTCAGCAGCAATATTTTTTTAATTTGTTTTTGAGGTTTGAAAAATGGTATAGGTTATAACCAGTATTTATTCATTGAATTAATTTCTTACAATAAACTTACATGGAAGTCTGCAATATTTATCTGTCAATCATCTTTTCTTTTAAAATACAACAGATCATCCCTTTACATTGAGGGAATTGTCAGAATAGTGCAAAGTTGTACATTGAAATATTTCTTTAAACACAATTTGCTACATCAATTATAGTACAGTGTTATTAAAAATTTCCATCTGTGTTAACTGTCTAAATACGTGTCCACTCTCAATATACATTACATTTTTGTGCTTTAAATGTATTAGATACAAAGAACAATAATGAAAGGACAAACATATGATACATGGACACGGGGGGAAGCTCCAAGAAGGGCATAATAACATAAGTGGTATTTTGTGTGCTCAGACTAATTACTACCTTTTCTTTATTAATTTTTTTCCCGTGAGATAGCATGATGGTGTTATGATAAATTTTAATATCTGGAAATGATAATCCACCCCTACTAAAACTCCTGGAAATTTTGATTCCTTTAATATCTCCAATGGAGATATTTTCTCCAATGGAGCAATTTTCACACCCAGGCACCCTCAGCAGGCACATTCACCCCCCCCCCCCCAGGGTCCACCTTAGCAGCAATATTCACTACCTGACCCCCAGGGCCCCTCAGGAGCACTATTTACCCCCTCAAAAAAAAAAACAGGGACGCCTTGTTGCACCATTCACCCCTCCCCGAGCCCCTAAGCCATATTCACCCCCAGGCCCCCCTCAGCAGCACCATTCAACCCCAACCCCCTCAGATGCCATATTCACCCCACAAAACCCCATAACCCGCAAATGGGGCCAAGAAGCCAACGAGTGCTAGAGGGTACCCGCAAGGGGGTTAAAGTCCAATTCATAGCACTTTAAAAGCAAATATAAACACAATACTGTACTAATATGAAAAGGGAAAGTGATGTTAGGTATTAAAATAAATAGCACAACATTCTGAAGCTCGCAAATCGTAAAATAATAATCTCCTCCTCTGTCGTCCCCTTATTAATGTGCCTTAAATTTTTTCCACCATTAGGGTCTACTCTCGGAAATCCTATCTTTTATGCTGAATTTTTCTTTACGGCTTGCTTATCTATCCCTCTCGCTATCCCCCTCTCTTTCTCCATCCCCCTCTATCGATCCCTGTCTCTATGGAATAATTATTGTCTGATTCTAAGAGTTGCCACAGCTATACGTCCTGATCTAACATGTTTTACATGTGTTCTTTTTTTAATTATTGCATGACATCAAGAAAATAGAAGCACTTCCCATCATAAGAATACTGAGCAGAACAAGCACCACCTCACCCTCATCAAGATAATATATACGTACTGTGACAGTAAAAAATAAATCAAGTAAGTGGGTGGAGTATCTGTCAGTGGCCAGGGCCTACAGAGATAACATGTTGTGAAGGCGAGGAGTTTATACTTTTAGGCAGAGTCAATTTAAGGGAATGGGTCAGGTATCTGCCTTCCGCTCCACCAACTTGGAAAGTCACCAGCCGCCACTGTGTATGTTAATGTGCAGCTCAGATAAGGATGGGAGTGGGTCTAACTGATAAATAACATTGTAGGTTTTGGCTACTACAAACAAGCACACTAGAATCCTAATTAGCACATCAAATCATATAATTAATATGCGTGAGTCACTCGTGTGCATATAAATGCAGCAAGAAGAGAATCCTTGAATTTCCCAGGACTGACTCACTTTAGTGAAAAACGGAAAACACTAAATAGAGCCAGCTTTTCATGGGTATTTTATACAGTCTCAAAACCATAACTCAGTGGCTACTTTGTCCAAACAAACATGATTTAGCAAGTTTGGGGATTTTAAATCCCCTGTCATACATCTACCAATCAGTGCCTCCTGATAGGCAAGTATTCATTAATTGGCTCTGTGGGCCAGCCCTCACCCAATCAGAATAGATTGGTCCTTAACCCAAGTATAGGATGCTCAGCAGGAAGGCTTCAGGTTACCCCCTAGCTGGCAGCACCAGGAGGTCCACAGCCACCATATGAGTCTTTGATTGACCAGATAGACCCACATAATGTCCGGATGGCCCGGCCAGATTAACTCTGTGTCAGCATAGTGTCTGGGAGGAGCTGGTTTGATACTTGCAGGGAAGAGACAGCAGAACCAGGTAAGAGGGAGACAGGGTGTTACAGTTACCGTGGCTGTATGAAGGACAGGTGTACGTGGAAGATAGGGCCTTACACTTACCAGGGGGGAGGGGGTGTGAAGGATTGGGATACGGGAAGACATGGCCTTACACTTACCGTGTGGGTGTGAAGGATCGGGTTACATATAACCTCTCCATATAACTTCCTCTCTATATAACACCTCCTAACACTGTATATAACCCCCATGTTACTGTATATACATCTTCTCCATATAAATAAATTATATAACCACTATATTGCTTCATATAACCTCTCCATATAACTCCTCCCTATATAACACCTCTAACACCTCATATCACTGTATATAACCACTCCATATAATTCCTCTGGGGAAAGAACTATGGACACTGAATTCTAAGCTCAAAGCCAGGGCCCTCCATCTTTTGTGTTAATATTGCTATTGTTTTGCCTTGAACTTACCCATGTATAGCGCTACGGAATATGTTGGCTCATTATAAATAAACAATAATGGATGCGGATAGTATGTGTATTCAGTTCTATTGAAAGACTGCCAATCATCAACAGAGCTACATAGAAGAGCAAGTATCAGTAGCAAACATACAGGAAGACTAGCAGGTCAAGCATCACTATTATAACAGGCGCTCAGCAGAGCATCGCTCCTATACCCAAGAAAATTTGCAGAGCTCCTATAGCATCCTAGGGCATCACTCTTAAACCCAATATTCTCTGCAGAGCATCACTCCTAAACTGGAGAGGCTTTGCAGAGCATCACTCCTATACCCCAGATTCTATACAGAGCATCACTCCTAAACCACAGAGGCCCTGGAGAGCAACACTCTTATACCGCAAAGGCTTTGAAGAGCATTACTCCTATACCCTTGAGGTTCTGCAGAGCATCACTTCTAAACCCCAGATACTCTGCAGAGCTTCACTCCTATACCCCAGACACTCGGTAGAGACCTTACATATAATCCATGTTGCTTTGCACTTCTCTCCACATAACAAGGTCAGGGTTGTGGGTCGTGTTCCTCCTCCAGGACCGAATTATCACTTGGGCAGTAGCATTACAATGACATAATGCATGGTCTCTCTATATGTCTTTCATTGACAAACACATATATTCTTATAAGAAGCATTATATATGACTTACACCAACACAACCCTCTGATACAGAGTAGATTAAGTACCTGCTCTGGGGATAATCATCTATAGAGATTAGGTGACAATGTATAGAGCTGATAAAAGGTCATTTTGTATAATTGGTGCAAAAAAAAAATAGGGACTGAGACTGATAGCTATATACAAAGCTTAAAGATTACAGTAGGTACTGAAAAAAACATACTATAAGACACGAGAAACAGTGTGACACATGAGGAAGTGACGACCCTGCTCCTGAGAACTTACAGTGTAAAGAAGATGGGGAAGTGACACAAGAAGGTGATAGTGTCGTGGGCAATGGCCCAGTCAGCAGGCAATAAACATTGAGAGCGGTGGCTGGGTGTCCAACAGGGACCTTTAATATTTTATAATATTTTATGTTGCTTTGTATTTGCCACATGTTATGGGTCAGTTTGACTGAGTAAAGAATGACAAAAATCTGATCTAATCAAGAAGGAGGCATCTTTATTTACTTGTACAGAGTCCAAGGTGATAACCACAATGGCAGACAGAGCAAGTATGCAGAAATTCTCACGAGAGGGCTGTGAAGAGTCCATTTTCATGAAACCTTTCTGACTTTTCCTTCAACCTTGACAGCAGTCAATTGGTGAGGAGCACAAGGTGAGAGGTCCCAGTCCACCTAGGAGAGAAAGAAACCTTATTAAGAGACTTCACAATGACCTAATCTCACAGGTGAATATCATGCTTTGGTTTATCAGACATTTGAGGCAGTCTCTCTGCTACCTGCTTATGATGCTTAAATTAGGAGACTTTACAAGGAATATATATATTAAAATATATTTTACCATGAGTCTCTGTACTGAAGGAGTCAGTAGTAGATGGGGAGGCCAGTTAAGTTGGTGTCGGCTACACAGGTGGATTGCCACTGTTCCCACAATGGCAGACAGAGCAAGTATGCAGAGAGTCTCGTGAGAGGGCTGTGACAAGTCCTTTTTCATGGCGAGGGGCTTGAAAGCTTGCAACATGAGCTTCCATGAAACCATTCTGACCTTTCCTTCAACCTTTGCAGCACTTCTGTTGGTGAGGAGCACAAGATGAGAGGTCCCGTCCACCTATGAGATAAAGAAATATTATTAAGAGACTTCACAAGGACAATATCATGCTTTGGTTTATCAGATATTTGAGGCAGTCTCTCTGCCACCTGATTATGATGTTCAAATTACCATGAGTCTCTGTACTGAAGGAGTTCAGTAGTAGATGGGGAGGCCAGTTAAGTTGGTGTCGGCTACACAGGTGAATTGCCACTGTTCCCACTCTTTGCAACTGATGACCAAGGGGATAACCACAATGGCAGACAGGGCGAGTATGCAGGGTGTCTAACCCGAGGGCTGTACAGAGTCCTTTCTCATGGTGAGGGGCTTGAACCCTTGCAACATGAGCTTCCATTAAACCATTCTGACCTTTCCTTTCATCTTGACTGCAGTTCAAATGGTGAGGAACACAAGGTGAGAGATGTCCAGTCCACCTAGGAGATAAATAAACCTTATTAAAAGACTTCACAACATATAATCTCGCAGGTCAATATCATGCATTGTTTTACCAGACATCTCACCAGAGGGACGTAGACCATTCTGACCTTTCCTTCAACCTTGACAACAGTTTGATTGGTGAGGAACACAATGTGAGAGGTTGAGTCCACCTAGGAGATAAATAAACCTCATTAAGAGACTCCACAAGAACATACTCTCACATGCCAATATTGGGTGAAACCTCATTAAGAGACTTCACAATGACCTAATCTCCCAGGTCAATATCATGCATTGGTTTATCAAACATCTCACCAGAGGGATGCAGACCATTCTGACCTTTCCTTCAACCTTGACAACAGTTTGATTGGGGAGGAGCACAAGGTGAGAGGTTGAGTCCACCTAGGAGATAAAGAAACCTTATTCAGAGACTTCAAAGGGACATCATCTACCAGGTCAATATAATGCATTGTTTTAACAGACATCTCACCAGAGGGCTGTAAAGAGTCTTTTTTCATGCCGAGGGTCTTGAAACCGTGTGACATGAGCCTCCATGAAACCATTCTGACCTTTGCTTCAATCTTGACAGTAGTTTGATTGGTGAGGAACACAAGGTGAGAGGTCCCAGTCCACCTAGGAGATAAAGAAACCTTATTAAGAGACTTCACAATGACCTAATCTCCCAGGTCAATGTCATGCATTGGTTTATCAGACATCTTACCAGAGGGCTGCAGACCATTCTGACCTTTCCGTCAACCTTGACAAAGATCGATTGGTGAGGAGCACAAGTTGAGAGGTCGAGTCCAGCTAGAAGATAAAGAAACCTTATTAACAGACTTCAAAAATACATAATCTCCCAGGTCAATATCATGCATTAGTTTATCTGACATCTCACCAGAGGGCTGTAAAGAGCTTTTTTCATACTAAGGGGCTTGAAACCGTGTGACATGAGCTTCCATGAAACCATTCTGACCTTTTTATGAAGAACCAGACTTGAGAATGGGTAATATATTTCAGAAAGTAAGAAAATATAGCCTTTAAATACCAAATGTTATTATACTGTAACAGTACTTTCTCTACTACTACAAAAGGTGGGGAATGCAGAGAAAGATGCACAAAGACAACAACGGCTGTCCCAATAAAGCATAATTGCATCTGATTAATAATGAATTAAATGCTGTATATGCCCATTTCCCGATTACCTATATCTATTTCTTCAAAAAAGTATAATGCAATTTATAGGACTACAGTATGTTTTTGTACATCAGACAATAACTTGCAGATCTTCAGTCCCTACATATATATAATAATTTGGCTTTGTGATGTTATTGTGATATATAATGCTTTGCTTTTATATCCATATACCAAGGTACTAATTAGACTGTGGGCAACTGGGGTTGGTGTATTTTTCTTGGAGAAATTGGCAATATAAAAAACTCTGTGGTACTCACTAAGGCAGCTCTCAACACATACTTACTCACAAATGATTACATACATAGATTAAGGTGACAAAACTTCCCCTTCAATGAGAAAAATACACATTGCAGAGCTGCTGTAAAACCAAGTGCATCCCTGCCATACCAATAAAAGGTGAGGTCTGGCCAGTGTAGAGTCTATATGGTCAAGAACAAATAAACTGAAGACACGTCTTTGCTCACCTCACAGATGTATCTCCTCACATATGTAATTATATCTTATATTTATAGCGTGCTACCATTTGCTGTAGAAAGACACAAGGGATACAGTAAACACATGAGACTTGTGACTACACAATCTTATACATATTATTAGAAAGTTACAATTCCCCTAATTACCCAATTATTAAGCCTTACCTTTATCTATAAAATATCTCAGACTTCATTACAAGGTACAGTAAGCTGCTCATCTATTGGTCTTCCTCATATTAGTGCCCTGACTCCGATCCCAGATCCTTATATAGTGGCCTGGGCTCTATGACATCATCAATTATGACATGTCTCTGATGTAAGAAGTGTTTGTTACCTGGAGCGCCCAGCTGAGCCTTGCGATGTCAGCCATTAGACAACTCATCATATAGTGCTTATATCACATATATAGTTGTGGATCTTGCAAAGTTGGTGACATTTGCCATGTTGGTCACACTTTTGCTTCCCTCGTAAAGCGAGGCACTCAGTTGCGAGCCTCACCAACTGAGGCGAGCAATTGGCGTAACCAACCCCGGACACAAACGGGGGCTGCATTGAGCGCTGAAGGTGCTCATTGCAGGGCTTGCGATGAGCGCCAGAGGCACTCATCTCGAGGCACACAGGGCTCGCAAAACCCCCAGTAACTGGGCTGCAATGAGTGCCATAGGCGCTCATCGCAAGGTCCACTGTGTGTCCTTCACCCTTATCCTCCTCTTTCTTTACAGCCTGTATAACAGTGTAAATTTACAGTCCTCTCAAAATAACTCAACACACAACAGTGAGTACCCCCCCTAAGTGGAAATGTCCAAATTGGGCCCAAAGTGTCAATATTTTGTGTGGCCACCATTATTTTACAGCACTGCCTCATGGGTTTGGAGTTCACCAGAGCTTCACAGGTTGCCACTGGAGTCCTCTTCCACTCCTCCATGATGACATCACGGAGCTGGAGGATGTTAGAGACTTTGCACTCCCACACCTTCCATTTGAGGATGCTCCACAGATGCTCAATAGGATTTAGATCTGGTGACATGCTTGGCCAACCCATCACTTTTACCTTCAACTTCTTTAGCAAGGCAGTGGTCGTTTTGGAGGTGTGTTTGTGGGCGTTATCATGTTGGAATAATGCCCTGCGGATGAGTCTCCAAAGGGAGGGGGGGATCATGCTCTGCTTCAGTATGTCACAGTACATGTTGGCATTCATGTTTCCCTCAATTAACTGTAGCAACCCAGTGCCTGTAGCACTCATGCAGGCCATGACCATGACACTCACACCACCAAACGTATACATCTATACTGAGGAAAGGTAGTTGAAATAATCCCTAAATGGATAAACGGATAATGCACAAAGAGCACAAAAACACTGATATGAAACCCTGATGAAACCCTCAGTTTGAATGTAAACAGCGATGTAGAGAGAGTGGAGGCAGCATCTGACATCAGCAGGTAAATGCATATAGGGGGAATCAACTCAACATACTATAGAAAACAAATATACACATATAGACACATGTGTATATATGTTTGGTCTGGTCCTGCTTAAGTGCTGCCGGCACTGGGGAGCTACAGCTCATTGAGGGAACCATGAATGCCAACATGTACTGTGACATACTGAAGCAGAGCATGATCCCCTCCCTTCAGAGACTGGGCTGCAGGGCAGTATTCCAACATGATAACGACCCCAAACACACCTCCAAGCCGACCACTGCCTTGCTAAAGAAGCTGAAGGTAAAGATGATGGACTGGCTAAACATGTCTCCAGACCTAAACGATATTGAGCATCTGTGGGGCATCCTCAAATGGAAGGTGGGGGCGTGCAAGGTCTCTAACATCCATCAGCTCCGTGATGTCTTTATGGAGGAGGGGAAGAGGACTCCAGTGGCAACCTGTGAAGCTCTGGTGAACTCCAAACCCATGAGGCAGTGCTGGAAAATAATGGTGGCCACACAGAATATTGACACAATTTGGACATTTCCTCTTGGGGGGGGGGTACTCACTGTTGTCTGTTGAGTTATCATATAGAATATACATTTTTAGTACAGTTTAGTATAACAGTTAACATCTGATTTTAATTTAATACAAATGATACACAGGGCTTGTAGCCAGTTTAAGACGATGGAGTATGGTATAAGAGGTTGGGTGGTTTTTACTTCAGTTTTAGTTCCTGTATTATCAAGTAAAATAACTTGTCTGCTTTTTAGGTTTTACTTCAATCAGTCTATCTGTAGGAGCATTTAGACCATGAAGTGTTGCCACTGTGTATGTTAATGTGCAGCTCAGAGTACTTGATAAGAATGGGAGTGGGGTCTAACAGACAGATAACATTGCAGGTTTTGGCTACTACAAACAAGCACACTAGAATCCTAATTAGCACATCAAAGCATATAATTAAAATGCGTGAGTCACTCATGTGCATATAAATGCAGCAAGTAGAGAATCATTGAATTTCCCAGGACTAACTCACTTTAGAGAAAAATGGATAACACAAAATAGAGCCATTTTTTCATGGGTATTTTATACAGTCTCATAACCATATCGCAGTGGCTACTTTGTCCAAACAAACATGATTTAGCAAATCCCCTGTCATACATCTACCAATCAGGGCTTCCTGATAGGCAAGTATTCATTCATTGGCTCTGTGCGCCAGCCCTCGCCCAATCAGAATAGATTGGTCCTTAACCCAAGTATAGGATGCTCAGCAGGAAGGCTTCAGGTTACCCCCTAGCTGGCAGCACCAGGAGGTCTGCAGACACCATATGAGTCTTTGATTGGCGAGATAGTCAGACCCACATAATGGCCGGATGACCCGGCCAGATTAACTCTGTGTCAGCATAGTGTCTGGAAGGAGCTGGTTTGATACTTACGGGGAAGAGACAGCAGAACCGGGTAAGAGGAAGACAGGGCCTTACACTTAGCGTGGCGGTATGAAGGACCGGTGGACGTGGTAGACAGGTTCTTACTCTTGCTGTGTGTGTGTGAAGGATTGGGGTGCGGGAAGACATGGCCTTACACTTAACGTGGGGGTGTTAAGGATTTGGCTTTGGGGTAGACAGGGCCTTACACTTACCATGGGGCGGGGGAGGGGGGGGGGGGTGAAGGATCGGGTATGAGGTAGACAGGGCCTTACACTTACCGTAGGGTATGAAGGATCAGGGTACGGGAAGACAGGTTCTTACACTTGCCCTGGGGGGTGTGAAGGATCGGTGTATGAGGAAGACAGTGCCTTACACATGCCCTGGGAAGATAATGGGAAGACAGGACCTTACACTTGCCATGGGGATGTAAAAGATCTGGGTACAGGGAAGACAGGTTCTTACACTTGCCGTGGGTGGTGTGAAGGATCGGGGTAAGGTGAAGATAGGTTCTTACACTTGCCCTGTGGGATGTGAAGGATAGTGGTACAGGGAAGACAGGGCCTTTCACTTCCCATGGGAGTTGTGAAGGATCAGGGTAAAAGGAAGAGAGGGCCTTCCAATTTCCGTGTGGGTGTGAAGCATCGGGGTACATATAACCTCTCCATATAACTTCCTCTCTATATAACACCTCCTATCACTGTATATAACCTCTTTGCATAACCCCCATATTACTGTATATATATATTCTCAATATAAATAAAGTAAATAACCACTATATTGCTTCATACAAGCTCTCCATATAACTCCTCTCCATATAACACCTCCAACACCTCATATCGCGGTATATAACCACTCCATATAATTCCTGTATTACTGGATATAACCTCACCATATAACTCATCCTATTGCTCCATATATCTTGCTTTTGTTGTATATAACATCTCTCTCTCTCTCTATATATATATCTATTCCCCCATGTTACCTCTCCCTATTATATTATACTAGTGACTTGCCCGTCAAAAATTACGGGCAATAAAATTGTAAGGCAGGTAATGCTGTTTGACACTCATTGCAAGGCTGTTGGTTGTATTTTTTTTATGATAGGCGCACTTGCGGTTATTGATTTTTGCGCTTATTGCGTTTTTCTTGTGTATATGTATTTTTGTATGCTAATTAAATAATTAATAAATTAATAAATTAATATACTTTACCTATTTGGAAGTAATATATGCAGGAAGCATTGTGCTGAAGAGCTGACAATCTGTTTTGATGTTCCTGCAGCATACAATGTAGGTTTGCACTGTTGTGGAGCTGAGGTGTAAGTGTCAGCAATGTGTGCAGTGTGTAGTGTAAATAGGCTGCGTGCGCGAGTGGAAGCCGTTAGGGTAGCTGTGTACTTCCGCATTGTGTTAGTGTTGTAAAATGGCAGCGAATATGTGTGTGGTAGGCGGCTGTGGATGATGTAGCGTCCTTGGTAAGAGTTTATCTTGTGCGTCGTACGGCTTTTTTGAAAATCGGTATGTGTTTGGTGGTGTTTTGCTTTTATAGGGTTTTTTTTCGGCGGCCATTTTCTCTCTCGCTTAGGGGATTTTCATGTGTCTAAACTCGGGAATTTGGGCATAAATTGAGGTGTAACTTCACTTGCAGAGGTCCTGGGTGCCCCCCCCCCCCCCCCCCCCCTTGCTGTGCTTAAGCTGTTTATGTTGTGTGTATTTATTGTGTTTTTTATGTTTTCAGGTGCACGCGGTTCGGCCGTTAAGGTCATATTTTCGTGAGGTCGTAATGTTTTTTTTTATAAGACCCGCGGCTCTTATTTTTTTAGGCTAATTGCGTACATTTCGCAGTCAAGGTCCCACGGTTCGTATTTTTTTGTGTAAGTCCGTATTTAGTGATTGCGTGTTAGATCTATTTTGTTAAAGTGCTTGTGTTTGTAACCGCGTGTAAGGTGCCGTAGAGGGTCCGCATTTCTGGCCTGCAATGAGCCTTCGGCAGCCGACGTTGGAGCCTCCACCTCCGCAAATGTTGGAGCCTCCTCCTCCGTAAATGTGGCCCCTCGCTTTGCGAGGGTCCGCATTTGCGGACCAAACCGCATCCCTCGCTTTGCGAATGAGAGAAAGGAAGAAAAGGAGGGAGAGGAAGAAAAGGAGAGGGAGAGAAGGAGAGGAGAGAGAGAGAAGGAGAGAGAGAGAGAGGAGAGGGAGAAAAGGAGAGGGAGAAAAGGAGAGGGAGATAGAATGGGAGAGAGAGAGGAGAGAGAGGAAGAAAAGGAGAGAGGAAGAAATGGAGGGAGAGGGTGAAAATGAGAGCGAGAGAAGGAGAGGGAAAAGGGGAGGGAGAAAAGGGGAGGGAGAAAAGCAGAGTGAGAGGGAAAAGGAGAGAGAGAGAAGGAGAGGGAGAGACAGCAGGAGAGAAAGAGAGAATCAGAGAGAGAGAAACAGAAAGAGGGGAAAAGAAGAAAAGGAGAGAGAGAAAAGGAGAGGGAGAAGGAGAAAGGGAGAGATAGGTTGAAGGAGAGAGAGTGAAGGAGGGAGAGGGATAAAAGGGTATATTGAAGGAGGGAGAGAGATAAGAAGGGAGCATGAAGGAGAGAAAGAGAGAGAGGAGAGTGTGAAAGCGAGAGGAGGATAGGAGATAGATAGAAAAAAGGAGAGAGAGAGTAAAGGAGGGAGAGAGAGCGTGAGAGAGAGAGAAGAGGAGGGAGAAAAAAGGACAGGGTGAATGAGAGAGAAAATGAGGGAGGGAGAGAGGAAAGGAGGGAAAAAGAAACAGAGAGAAAAGGAAAGAGAGATTGAAGGAGAGACAGAGGGAAGAAGGGAGTGAGATTGAAGAAGAGAAAGAAAAGGAGTGTGTGAATGGGGGAGAGGAGAGTGAGAAGTAGAGAGAGTGAAGGAAGGAGAGAGTGAGAACAAGAGAGGAGGAGAAAAGGAGAAAAAAAGAGGAAAGAGATAGGAGAATGGGAATGGGGGAAAGTGAAGGAGAGTGTGAATTAGAGAGATAGGAGAGAATGAGAGAAAGAGAAGGAGGAAGAGAAGGAAAGAGTAGAGAGAGATTGAAGGAGAGTGAGAGTGAAGGAGAGAGAAGGAGAGTGTGAAAGAGAGAAAATGAAGAAGAGAGAAGAGAGAGATTGAAGGAGGGAGAGTGAATGAGATAGCATGAAGGTGGTGGTAGAGAGAGAGTGAAGGAGAGACAATGAGTGTGAATAAAGAAGAACAAGAAACAGAGTGAGAGAGAAGGAAATATATATGTGTGTGTCGGGTAGATCAATGACAGTTTTGATACTGGACAGTAGATCACAGCCTACTTGAAGTTGGACATGCCTGCGCTAGAGGTTCTGCAGAGCATCACTTCTAAACCTCAGATACTCTGCAGAGCTTCACTCCTATACCCCCGACACTCTGCAGAGACCTTACATATAACCCATGTTGTTTTTCACTTCTCTCTTCATAACAAGGTCAGGGTTGTGGGTCGTGTTCCTCCTCCAGGACCGAATTATCACTTGGGCAGTAGCATTACAATGACATAATGCATGGTCTCTCTATATGTCTTTTATTGACAAACACATATATTCTTATAAGAAGCATTATATATGATTTACACCAACACAACCCTCTGATAGAGTAGATAAAGTACCTGCTCTGGGGATAATCATCTAGAGAGATTAGGTGACAATGTATAGAGCTGATGAAAGGTCATTTTGTATAATTGGTGCAAAAAAATAGGAACTGAGACTGATAGCTATATACAAAGCTTAAAGATTACAGTAGGTACTGAAAAAAACATACTATAAGACACGAGAAACAGTGTGACACATGAGGAAGTGACGACGCTGCTCCTGAGAACTTACAGTGTAAAGAAGATGGGGAAGTGACACAAGAAGGTGAGAGTGTGGTGGGCAATGGCCCAGTCAGCAGGCAATAAACATTGAGAGCGGTGGCTGGGTGTCCAACAGGGACTTTTAATATTTAATATTGCTTTGTATTTGCCACGTGTTATGGGTCAGTTTGACTAAGTAAAGAATGACAAAAATCTGATCTAATTAAGAATGAGGCATCTTTATTTACTTGTACAAGAGAGTCCAAGGTGATAACCACAATGGCAGACAGAGCAAGTATGCAGAGAGATTCAGGAGAGAGCTGTGAAGAGTCCATTTTCATGGTGAGGGGCTTGAACCCTTGTGACATGAGCTTCTATGAAACCATTCTGACCTTTGCTTCAACCTTGACAGCAGTTCGATTGGTGAGAAGCACAAGGTGAGAGGTCCCAGTCCACCTAGGAGATAAAGAAACCTTATTAAGAGACTTCACAATGACATACTGTAATCTCATAGATGAATATCTTGCTTTGGTTTATCAGACATTTGAGGCAGTCTCTCTGTTACCTGCTTAAATTAGGAGACTTTACAAGGAATGTATATATTAAAATATATTTTACCATAAGTCTCTGTAGTGAAGGAGTACAGAAGTAGATATGGCAGACAGAGCAAGTATGCAGAGTATGCAGTCTCATGAGTGGGCTGTGATGAGTCCTTTTTCATGGCGAGGGGCTTGAAACCTTGTAACATTAGCTTCCATGAAACCAATCTGACCTTTCCTTCAACCGTGGCAGCACTTCTATTGGTGAGGAGCACAAGGTGAGAGGTCCCGTCCACCTAGGAGATAAAGAAACCTTATTAAGAGACTTCAGAATATCACAGGACAATATCATGCTTTGGTTTATCAGACATTTGAGGCAGTCTCTCTGCTACCTGATTATGATGCTTAAATTACCATGAGTCTCTGTACTGAATGAGTTTAGTAGTAGATTGGGAGGCCAGTTAAGTTGGTGTCGGCTACACTGGTGAGTTGCCACTGTTCTCATTCTTTTGAACTGATGACCAAGGGGATAACCACAATGACAGACAGGGCAAGTATGCAGAGAATGTCATGAGAGGGCTCATTGTCACAATGTGGTCTTAATCTGAAAAAAAACACACAGTGAAAGTACACTATTGTACAACTTCCTAATTATCACAAAAATAGCCACTTGCACAGATACAAGACGTTCTGCCAGATATATAGACTTATGTCAATTTAAATTTCATCTGTATAGTTCAGATAGGGATTTATATATCAGTACATGTATTAAAATATATTTTACCATCAGTCTCTATACTGAAGGAGTTCAGTAGTAGATGGGGAGGCCAGTTAAGTTGGTGTCGGCTACACAGGTGAATTGCCACTGTTCCCACTCTTCACAACTGATGACCAAGGGGATAACCACAATGGCAGACAAGGCGAGTATGCAGGGTGTCTAACCCGAGGGCTGTACAGAATCCTTTCTCATGATGAGGGGCTTGAACCCTTGCAACATGAGCTTCCATGAAACCATTCTGACCTTTCCTTTAATCTTGACAGTTCAACTGGTGATGAACACAAGGTGAGATGTCCAGTCTACCTAGGAGATAAATAAACATTATTAAAATACTTCACAACATATAATCTCCCAGGTCAATATCATGCATTGGTTTATCAGACATCTCACCAGAGGGATGCAGACCATTCTGACCTTTCCTTCAACTTTGACAACAGTTTGATTGGGGAGGAACACAAGCTGAGAGGTTGAGTCCACCTAGGAGATAATGAAACCTTATTCAGAGACTTCACTAGAACATCATCTCCCAGGTAAATATAATGCATTGTTTTAACAGACATCTCACCAGAGGGCTGTAAAGAGTCTTGTTTCATGCTCAGGTGCTTGAAACCGTGTGACATGAGCTTCCATGAAACCATTCTGACCTTTACTTCAACCTTGACAGCAGTTTGATTGGTGGAGAACACAAGGTGAGACATCCCAGTCCACCCTAGGAGATCAAGAAACCTTATTAAGAGACTTCACAAAGACATAATCTCCCAGGTCAGTATCATGCATTAATTTATCAGACATCTCACCAGAGGGCTTTAGACCATTCTGACCTTTCCGTCAACCTTGACAAGAGATCGATTGGTGAGGAACACAAGGAGAGAGGTCGAGAGAGAGGTCGAGTCCACCTAGGAGATTAAGGAAACCTTTTCACCAGGACATCATCTCCCAGGCAAATATAATGCATTGTTTTAACAGACATCTCACCAGAGGGCTGTAAAGAGTCTTGTTTCATGCTGAGGGGCTTGAAACAGTGTGACATGAGCTTCCATGAAACCATTCTGACCTTTTTATGAAGAACCAGACTTGGTAATGGGTAATATATTTTAGAAAGTAAGACAATTTTAGAAAGACACAAGGGATACAGTAAACACATGAGACTTGTGACTATACAATCTTATACATAGTATTCGAAAGCTACAAATCCCCTAATTACCCAATTATTAAGCCTTACCTTTATCTATGAAATATCTCAGACTTCATTACAAGGTACAGTAAGCTGCTCATCTGTTGGTCTTCCTCATATAAGTGCCCTGGTATCCCATCCCAGCTCCTTATATAGTGGCCTGGGCTCTGTGACATCATATATTATGACATGTCTCTGATGTAAGAAGTGTTTGTTACCTGGAGGGCCCAGCTGAGCCTTGCGATGGCAGCCATTAGACAACTCATCTTATAGTGCTTATATCACATATATAGTTGTGGATCTTGCAATGTTGGTGATGTTTGCGATGTTGATCACACTTTTGCGTCCCTCATGAAGCGAGGCACTCAACTGCGAGCCTCGCTAAGTGAGGCGAGCAGTTGGCATTGTTTTGGATGGATAAAAATAATCCCATTATGTAATATCTGTTCCTGTACAAATCATCCGTCTGTTGGCCATGTGTGCACACAGAGACAAGAATTTACACAGACCCAAAAGTTCTGGTATAAAACTTCTTGTATTCTTCCCAACGAACGAACCCCCCCAAATACAACATAGGAACTTATATAATATAAGTTGATCAGATATAACAATCATACAACTCATTGTTAGACAGTGAGTGAGTTATTGATTGGTTGACAAGGTAGGAAGGGTCCTTGCATATTTGGTCTCGGATGTTGATGTCATTATGGTCAGTTTATGTGAAGCTTCTGATTGGCTCTGGAAGGTGGCGGGGCTCATATCCTTATTTGGTCACGGATATGAACGTCATCTTAGGACTCTCAGGATACAGTCCAGTAGCCATCTTAGGACTCTCAGGATATAGTTCAGTAGCCATCTTAGGACTCTCAGAATACAGCTCAGTAGCCATCTTAGGACTCTCAGGATAAAGAATAAAGGTAATTAGTGCCTTATCTTATGATATATTGTAAGGAAAGGAATGCAGCATGGACATAATATACATTTTCATGAATTTCGTCCACAACAGTCCCCCCTAAAATGTCATATTATGTTACATACTACACTTATATTCTATTCTTGTAGATATGACAGGTTAGATGTATTATATCTTCTTCTTCTAGAGAGTACTACATAAAATGTCTGTGTAAAGATATAGGTTTTTCTTAGTAAAACGTATTAATTAAGGTATAAAGTCATATAAACAGCATATATATAGTAACAGTCCCCCCTAGAGACTATGGGCCTCATTCTATTAGCGGCCGTAAATCGGCCGTAAGGCTGCGATTCCTTGCGGGGGTTCTGTTAACTCGCGATTCTATTATACGGCCCCGCAAGGATCTCCTCTTACGGCCGGCCGCATATCTTGAAACCGGCCGTAAGCTGTGAAATATAAAAACTCAAAAATAAATTCAAGCCTGCACTGTACAGCTCTGTAAATGCTAGGGATCATATTGGGGGACATGAGGATTAAAAGGAACCCACTCTCAAGCTTGCACATCAGCCCAAACCCAAGTTCAAATTAACTGTTTATTTTCAGGCTGCGGCGTGGGCATGTCTGAGGTGCTCCAAGCACTCTGGACTTTTTACATGGATATTTTACGGATATTAAAAATAAAATATTTTACGGATTTGAGTATAGGATAATTATGTGCTATTTTTTCTAACACCTAACATCCCTTTATAGTCTTCTCAAAGTGCAGGATGGCTTTATTTGAGCTATTTTATGTGCTTAATTGGTGCTAGCGGGACCTCTTTCCTGCAAGTAAGCAGCGGCTCGTTTTTAGCCTTGCAGAGAGGTTTCCCGGAGCAATTGAATTGCAAAACTCTTGCGGCCGTTTTAGATCAAAGTCTTTCCTCTGGCGCGAGCGGCCGCAAGAGATAGCAAGGCACCGGCCGCAAGCCTGCCGGAGCCTCCGGCCGTAAGGGAATAGAATAGCAGAATAGCTTGCGGCCGGTCCTTGCGGCCCCGCAACGGCTGCGGCCGCTAATAGAATGAGGCCCTATGTGTATAACTGTCCCTGTGGATGAGATGTATGAATGTAAGAAAGCCCTAGCACATCTGCACCAATGAACGCCCGTTCTTCTTTGTACGTTAGAGTTGCCATGGCTTGTCCATGACCCCTCTTGCCACTGTCATAGGCGAGTCAGATGCTATCCCTGACCCCTTGTTTCAGGAACATGTGGGACAAGGGGTTTATGTAGAACTTTCATTTCTAGACACAATGGACCGTAACATCTTATGTGACTCCTCACAGTTGTCATCTTCATAAATTTCTTGGTGCACAAAGGTTGGTGTGACTTCAGTAACTGACTTCTTTAAATATGTTCGGACACAGGGGATAATACAACAGATAACAAATGCAAGAATTATCAGTATTGAAAGAAAGACAATTCCAACCTGTGACAATACCCTCTGCCAGTTTTTCATCCACCCAAACCATTTATCCCAATAGTCTGTGGTTCCAGAACTCTCCTTCAATTCTTGTGCCAAGCTTTAATGGCTAAAGTAATTTTACCGTTTGGACCCGTATTATCAGGTATGTAGGTGCAGCAGTTGCCAGTGTCGGGGAGCATTTTACACTCCCCCCTTTTTAGCAAGGATCATGTCTAGTGCCATTCTATTCTGGAAGGCCATGTGTGATGTGGCCTTCAATTGTTCTGCAACTCCTTGCAGAGCGTCTCTTGTGTAATCCACAAACCTTTGTTGGTTATAATATATATAATTGATTCAAGCAACATTTTTATTTACACCAATCATTGGTATCAGTGATTCAAATCCTGCTGCTATCTGGTTTCGGGCCTTAAACTCATTAGGCACCCCCCTTGGGACTCCAATAGAGTCTATGTACACATGGAGGTTAAAGCTACCTTGTGGGGAAGACACCTTTCTTTTGTGTCTAGATGTTGTCAGTAGGGTGTGGGGTGAGGTATCAGCTTGGATGGGCACTATGTGCACTGGCATTATGACCTTTGCCAGGGTACACTCACCATATCAGATACCCTCTAGTCTTGATCTGAGCTTCATGTCCCCACATATCCAATATATGTCTCCCAGAGCTTGTGTCTGCTCTGTAAACTGTGAAGCCAATACAATATATAATGCAGAACCCTTGCTTAAACCTCTTTAGGTTTCTCCCTTGAGGTGTACTCCTTGTATAGCATGTGTAATTACCTGGGTATATGGTTATACCATTCACCTGGATGTAGATTGTCAGTTATAATGGGATACCTGTTCTCCCATTGTTCACAATTTAGATCTTTAGTCTGGGTAGTTTTATAAAGACTTAAGAAACACTTTTCTTCCTTCATAGTTACCATAAGTGGAACAGTGCCTAGGTGAGGTCTGGCACTTGCACAAACATAACAATTAGTTTTATTATGTGACCCTACGTTATATTTCATCCATTCCAGCCATAAGTTGAGGTCTGTGAACCCAGTCTCATTTGTTAGGGTTCCTTCGTACGTAGGTTCACTGATATCAGTCATTTGGGGTAATGCCTGAGTGTGTTGTACTTGCATTAGTCCTCTGATATGAGTGGTGCATTTAGATTTCTGAGCATAAATTTACCAATCCGTCCTTTTGCTTCTCCTCTAACCCAGCCACCCATTAGGTATGTACCTGCGTCTGTGGGTCTGGGGTTCTTGATAGTCAGAGTAAGTCACATGTTAGCTCCAGTCTTGCCATTTGGCGAGCATTTGCCTGGCTTTATTAGAGTCATATGTTCAAGTAAAGGGCTTCCACTCAAATCTGTGCTATCTAAGGCACTCTGTGGTCTGTAGCCCCAAGCTGTCCCAGTGTTCCATCCTACAGCTTCCCAATGACTACAATCTTTTCCCCAAGTCTGGTCTGTAACACATATGTATATAGATGTGCTGTGAGTGTCTTCGTACAAGTTACATTGTTGAGTTATGCTTAGCTGTTGGCAACATACAACATGACAATAATCAGGAGAATGTGATCATATGTGTTTTAGATGTATTGTACCAAAATGTAATACCATCTTTCTTCTCACTAATGAATGAAGAAGGTTCTACTTTAGTTAAGAACAGACAGGAAAGGATATGTGTTATGATCATCATGATGTTGGTTTCTATGGGTCTGGTGCTGAAACTTTTTTTTTGCAATGAGATGCGTGGATCCAAGTAGGCCATCCTTCAAGTTTAACTGACGGTGCAGTAATTAGAAGAACTTGAAAGGGACCATCATATCTGGATTCCAGAGGATTCTTTCTCACAAATCTCTTGACCAGGACCCAATCTCCAGGAAGTAGTTGATGAGTACCAGTGTCTACTTCAGGACCTGGAATAGAAGAAAACACTTGTGCATGTATTTTAGTCAGTGCTTGAGATAAAGCAATCACATAATCAACAAATACATCAGATTTAAATTTCAATTGCTGAGGATAATAACACCCTAATCTAGAAGCAGACCCAAATAGGATCTCGTGAGGGGACAGAGAAAACTTCCCTCCAGGGGTGTACCCCACGCTTAACAGTGCTATAGGGAGACTTTCTGGCCATGAGATACCAGTTTCTTTTTTTGTGCTATTTCAGCTACTGGTTTTAACTTCACCATAACTGGTGAAACCCTAAGGTGTCCAACTTTGTTACAATTAAAACACTTTCTTGTTCTTGTTGGCTCTGTTTCCTCCTGCTCAGAAGACACCATGATGTGTGTAGTCTCCTTATTACCTTGTGAGAACTCACACCCTTTTTGCTACTAATAACAAAGTCTCTAATGGCAACACCTTGTATTCAGGAAGAGATGTTAATAACTCTTTCCTGATGGATTCTCTTCAATCCCTCCACAAAGGCTGCTCCTAGCATCTGAAACTCGTGTCTGGAATGATATATATTACCACTGACTGTTTTATCCTGTGTAATATCTGACAAATTAATAGCCTGATTTGCTATTTCATCCGGAGCGCATGCTATTAATATCTAACAGAATTCTATATCAGCGTTGCAGACAGGCATGTAGGAGTTAACTACATGAGCAGCGACTAGCAGGGGAGCCGCTCACAGAGAATCTAAAAATAACAGTGTATGAGACAGAAATTGTCTCAGAGTAAAAACATCCTAAAGTAACGTTGCGTTTACTTTTCCTCTTTCATATACTTCTTATTCCATAGTAAAGCTTAATGAAACATTAAAATGTCTCCTATACCTTCCTTTTAATAAAGATTAATATTGCCAAGGAGTAGTGGATACAGGGCACTGACTCCAGCAGTAGTGGTATAGTAGATGCTGTTTACCTTTAAGATGGGGTATAGGGGAGTGTCATGTTTTTATTCCACAAACCACTATATTGTATCAACCTTTGGTTCCCACCCAGAACCAGCCACCATTATTCTGCCTGCAACCTCCCTTCTTCTTATTTCCCCTCAATGATACAGACAGACATGTTTTCACATAAAAACTAACACACACACAGAGAAGGTGGGAGGAGGAAGGGGAGTGGTCTGCTATGCTTAACTGTGAGGGGTTGGCCAAACCCCTAACACGTCTTCTCAAAATGCAGACCAATCACCTCCCCCTCCAAAGAGTACAGTATCGAGTAAAGTTACAAACACACAGAAACGTCAGACAAAATGTTTCAAAAGAATACACGCATATACATACATATATACATATATATATACTCACAAACACACAGAAATATGCAAACTGTTACATGCAATGCATTCAAACAAAATAATCTCCCATTATATTGCAAATCTTATGGAGATTTCTTTCTTGGTTCAATAATCCGAAAACCCAACATACCTGTCTAGGGTGTGTTCATTGACACCTCTGATGATTGTTACATTGTTGTGTTTGTTACATAACCAATTCTCAGTCTGCGTCATATATATACTGTACGTTTAAAATCCTAAGGTACTGTTTCCTTTGAGATACCTATTCGAGGGGCAGTCTCAAAGTCTAACTCCGTGTATATATCTTGGACTATTTACTTTTTTAAATCAATCTCCTCCCAGGACACACCTACTTTCACACAAACATTTACTTCACGTACTGTAAAAATTCATACGACCTTAAGCATTAGCATAGAAAGAATTCTCTTAACTAAGATACGTCCTTAAAAGAATTCAACCGGGATGGGAGGGGGAGTAAATTATTTTCACAGACTGTGCTTCTAACCTTGATTGTCACACACAGCTGCACAGAAAATCAGCTTTCAGCTTCAGTGTACAGGGAGAGAAATTCTAAGCTACATTTCTCATTAAAACATGCATCACAACCAGCAATTACAGATCACAGTAATATTTATCAATTTCTGCAGAACATTTCTGACTCTTAAAATATTGCAGTTCAAAATCTCACACCGTCGTGTGCTAAAATTGACGCCTTCAGAGAATTATCGTGTTATTCGGACACAATAAATCCGTCCCTGAAGTCTGCATCCCACATACATACTTTTACACCTAAGTGTGTGTGATAGATATCTCCCGGGTTCATCATGTTACCAAGGCACGAACATAATGACCCCCAAGAGATACTCGGCTATCCAACATGCATAGACCCCCCCTAGGAATTGTCAAATGACACCGATCCCCAGAGTACATATATATATGCATGTTTGTACGTACGGCCATTTCAGGGCTATAGTGTTATTCGGACACTACCCAATCCGTCCCTGAAGCCTGCTGCACGTACACATGTATGTCCTTGACCACAATAACTAAGAAATCACAATCACTCGACCCACACTCTCAACAGTCATACACAGGCAACAGATATTATTCAGTACAGATATTTCTTCAAGGTAGACCCTGGGCAAGCAATTTATCTTTATTTTTGGTGCCTTCAGTAGCAGCCCAAGACAAAGTGGCAGAACTATAGCAGCATTATTCATATATATGCAAGGTTTTAAAAAAACATTAAACCTTACCATATATCTGAGTTGAGTTGATCAGGCTCCTTTATGCCACCACAGACCGTCCCAAAGTCTTAATTGTCTGCTATCTGTTGGTCACAACCCAGGGCCTCACGTTGGAGCGCCAATTGTTTTGGATGGATAAAAATAATCCCATTATGTAATATCTGTTCCTGTCCAAATCATCCGTCTGTTGGCCATGTGTGCACACGGAGACAAGAATTTACACAGGCCCAAAAGTTCTGGTATAAAACTTCTTGTATTCTTCCCAACGAACGAACCCCCCCAAATACAACATAGGAACTTATATAATATAAATTGATCAGATATAACAATCATACGACTCATTGTTAGACAGTGAGTGAGTTATTGATTGGTTGACAGGGTAGGAAGGGTCCTTCCATATTTGGTCTCGGATGTTGATGTCATTATGGTCAGTTTATGTGAAGCTTCTGATTGGCTCTGGAAGGTGGCGGGGCTCATATCCTTATTTGGTCACGGATATGAACGTCATCTTAGGACTCTCAGGATACAGTTCAGTAGCCATCTTAGAACTCTCAGGATATAGTTCAGTAGCCATCTTAGGACTCTCAGAATACAGCTCAGTAGCCATCTTAGGACTCTCAGGATAAAGAATAAAGGTAATTAGTGCCTTATCTTATGATATATTGTAAGGAAAGGAATGCAGCATGGACATAATATACATTTTCATGAATTTCGTCCACAACAGCATTACCAATACCAGACACCAATGGGGGCTGCAATGAGTGCCAAAAGCGCTCATTGCAGGGCTCGCGATGAGCACCAGAGACGCTCATCACGAGGCCCCCAAGGCTCGCAACACCCCAGGTACCATTGGCGCTCATCGCGAGGCCCACTGTGTGTCCTTCCCCCTTATCCTTCTCTTTCCCCCCTTATTCTCCTCCTCCCTTCCCCCCCTCTCCAATTATCTCCCTATCCCCTGCGATGAGCTCCGACATATGCTAATGACATGACGTCACATGCGCATCATGTCATTAGCATATGCCGTTTCCGACACAGCCAGAAGCCAACGCTGCAGGGGAGAGAGTCCAGCAGGAGCTCATCGCAGGGGATAGGGAGAAATTAGAAATGACAATGAAGAAATGCCACTCTGCTACAATGTATAGTGTGTACAGCCTGTATAACAGTGTAAATTTGCTGTCCCCTCAAAATAACTCAACACACATCCATTAATGTCTAAACCATTGGCAACAAAAGTGAGTACCCTTCCTAAGTGGAAATTACCAACTTGGGCCTAAAGTATCAATATTTTGTATGGCCACCATTATTTTCCAGCACTGCCTCATAGGTATGGAGTTCACCAGAGCTACACAGGTTACAACTGGAGTCCTCTTCCACTCCTCCATAATGACACCACAGAGCTGATGGATGTTAGAGACCTTGCACTCCCCCACCTTTTGTTTAAGGATACCCCACAGATGATCAATAGGGTTTAGGTCTGGTGACATGCTTGGCCAGTCCATCACCTTTACCTTCAGCTTCTTTTGCAAGGCAGTGGTCATCTTGGAGGTGTGTTTGGGTCGTTATCATGTTGGAATACTGCCCTGCGGCCCAGTCTCCAAAGGGAGGGGATCATGCACTGCTTCAGTATGTCACAGTACATGTTGGCATTCATGTTTCCCTCAATTAACTGTAGCTTCCATTGCTGGCAGCACTCATGCAGGCCCAGACCATGGCACTCCCACCACTAAAGTATACATCTATACTGAGGAAAGGTAGTTGAAGTAATCCCTAAATGGATAAACGGATAATGCACAAAGAACACAATAACACTGATATGAGATGAAACCCTCAGTTTGAATGTAAACAGCGATGTAGAGAGAGTGGAATGAGCATCTGACATCTGCAGGTAAATGCATATAGGGGGAATCAACACAACATATTATAGAAAGCATATATACACATATAGACACATGTGAATATGTTTGGTTTGGGCCTGCATAAGTGCTACTGGCACTGGGGAGCTACAGTTTATTGAGGGAACCATGAAGGCCAACATGTACTGTACAGAGCATAATCCCCTCCCTTCAGAGACTGGGCTGCAGGGCAGTATTCCAACATGATAACGAACCCAAACACACCTCCTAGACGGCCACTGCCTTGCTAAAGAAGCTGAAGGTAAAGATGATGGACTGGCTAAACATGTCTCCAGACCTAAACGCTATTGAGCATCTGTGGGGCATCCTCAAATGGAAGGTGTAGGAGTGCAAGGTCTCTACCATCCACCAGCTCCTGCGATGTCTTTATGGAGGAGTGGAAGAGGACTCCAGTGGCAACCTGGATGATACACAGGGCTTGTAGCCAGTTTAAGACGATGAAGTATGGTATAAGAGGTTGGGTGTTTTTTACTTCAGTTTTAGTTCTTGTATTTTCAAGTAAAATAACTTTTTTTTTTTTTTTTTATTAAGAAAATATAAGATTTACAACGTAATGAGTAAATAATTTTGTACATACATCTTAGAAACATTAACATACAAAACATAAATACAACACACACACAATATTGACTGGGGCAAAGTTACATAAGATAACAAACCATTACAAGTGAAGGGTATAACAGAGTTATACTAAAGAAAGATCTTTATCTTAATCCCAAATTTTCCATTTGTAGTTTTTTAAGTTTATTAAACCTTGCTCTTGAAGGGATTTTTCTAAATCTCTGTTCTTGCCTACCATGTTTATAATGTCGTACCATGAGGGGACCGAGGACTGATTGCATTTCTGTATCATGAACACTTTAACACCAGATATGTGGGTTGGAAAAATGTGGAACAAGACAACCTCCGCAGACAAGCACATCTGAAAACCAAGAACAATATCAATGTGGTGGAAACAGTCAGTCCAAAATTGTTGGATTATGGGACAATCCCACCAAATATGGGAGTGGGATCCAACGTAACCACAATTCCTCTAACAAAATTTTAACTTTTCATTTTGAGATAGCTGAGCTAGTTTTGTGGGGACTAGATACCTTTGATTGATAAGTTTAAAGTGAACCTCCCTGTAAGGTATACTTTTAATTAATTTATCAGTGAATAATAATGAATTACACCATGATTCATCAGACCAGGAACATTTAAGATGGTATTGCCAATTTTGGGATTTACAAGTCATCTGTTTATCCATTTCCTCTCTTAATATATTATGACATTTAGAAATTAAATGCTTCCTTTCTTTCATTAATATAAGTTGTAACTGTTTGCCCCCTAGAGGATGAGTAAAGTAGTAAAGTAGTGTAAAAAGTTCTCGACAGGAGTGATGGAGTTAAACTTCTAAAGAACTCCTAATTGCTGCAGGTGCAACTTCACTTTAAAGCCTGGAAAGCAAACATGGGGGAGTGGCTGATTAGGCTCTGGCCTGAGTGCCGCGAGGAGTCTGTGTGGAGCGGCAGTCTGTGAGAACCTGTGTGAGACAGTCAGGAAGACTGGATCCTGGGAGCTAAGCTGAAATAAGCTCTGAAGTGAGACAGTCAGGAAGACTGCTTATAATACAGATTAAAGTACAGAGAGACACTGGCAAGTAAGTTGGATTGCCTGGAGAATACAGCCAGCAGCCTAAGAAGAGACACTGAGTATTTCTGTGTGACCTGAGAGGAGAACGAGACAGAGCTCCTGAACAGGACCTACCAGGACTTACAGAGCAGCAGAGGAAGTTGCCGGTAAGAGGAACAGTCTGTGTGACTGCAACAAAACTTAACTGAGAGACTGTTTGCTTTAAAAGTGGAGGACCTAGAAAGGATCCATTGCAGCTGAGAAGCTGAAAGAGACTGAACTTAAAGGTACCACCCCTCTGTGTGAACAGATGTTTATTTTATGCTGAAGTTAAGCTATTGTTTATTTTTGAAAGCCTTTATTAAAACAAAGCTAAAAGTATATCGGACTGCGTGGTTTATGGGATAATCACAGGAGCAACCAGTAGCCAAAGGCCGGCCCTGTCATAAAGTTTTGCAAAAGACGTTAGAGATCTAAAAGTGGAAATAAAGAAATTCAGTGAACTTCTATATGATGCAGTAAGACTATTATATTCCAACCAACATCTGGGAGGGAGAGCATAAAGTTTAGCCAAATCCTCATAGGAAGACCAGGAGTTATTAATACAAAGATCCCTTAAACGTTGAATACCAAACTGTTCCAAAGTCTCAGAAAAGGTAAACCCAACTCCTTCTCTAGTAGAGAGAAAGGTACAATAGGACAGGGGAATGGCATTAATTGACCTCTTAAATTGTACTTATACCAACACTTTAAACCTTCAGAAACAATATCAGAGCCATCCAAAAGCAGAACTCTTTTAATATCCTTTCTGTATAACAATGAACTCAAAGAATCATTCGCTACCAGACTAGCTTCTATCTGCCGCCATTTAGATGTTTCATTGGCATCAAACCATTTTAGTACGTGTGAGAGCATAGTAGCATTGTGGTAGGTTTGGATCATTGGATATGCTAATCCACCTTTATTAAACTTTCTGGAAATATTACATTTTTTAACCCTGATTTTGGTTTTCCCTGAAAGATAAATTTATCCAAAATTAATTGAAATTGTACTAAAAGGGTTTTGGATAAAAAAATAGGGATAGATCTAAAAGCGTAACTCAGTCTCGGAAGAAGTGACATTTTAGCAGCTGCTATTCTGCCTGAAAGATTTAAATTCAGAGGTTTCCAAGAGGAAACAATATTGGAAAGTTTAGATAATAACAAATTATAATTATGTTTAATTATAAATTGAATAGAACTGTAAACAATAATTCACATATGGGTTATACTATTAGAGTGCCAATTATACTGAAATTTAAGTTTCAAGTAGTCTCTCTCACAACTAGATAGATGAAAAGAAAGAACCTGCGACTTAGCAATATTTATTTTATAATTAGAGACTTTGGCATAACTATCTATTGTTGCATGCAAATATTTTAGGACATCAGTGGGGTTAGAGACAAACACAATCACATCATCAGCATAAAGTATCTTTAGGATGTAAGTCTACGAGTTTCAATCCCACAAGGTGTTTTAGGGAAAGCACCATGGACACTGGATTCCAAACTCAAAGACAGGGCCCTCCTTGTTTTACTATGTGTTAATTTGTATGTATCTTTGTCTTGAACGTATCTTATGTACAGCGCTACGGAATATGTTGGCGCGTTATAAATAAATGATAATAATAATAATAATAATAAAGTATAATTTTATGCTGTAAATTCCCAATTGTTTTTCCTTGCATTTGGGAATTAATTCTAATGGAAGCAGCTAGCGGTTCCATTATTAGAGCAAAGACAATGGGGGGGAAGGGGACATCCCTGTCTTGTCCCATTAGTAACTTCAAATTTGTGAGTCTTGAAACCATTGCCAGGGCGGATGGGAAAGAGTACAGTGCTCCAATGGCCTTAGAACCAAAGGAGCCAAAGCCAAATTTTTAGAGCACATGCTCTATAAATTCCCATCCGACCCGGTCAAAGGCTTTCTCTGCATCTATAGGAAGAAAAACTGAGGGCATAAAATTATGTTTAATGATATTAAATCAAACAATTGTCTAGTATTGTCAGAGCCTTGACGGCCATGAAGAAATCCAGATTGATCAACTGATATGAGTCAATAACTCCACTGAGTCTATCCGCTAAAATCTTAGCATACATTTTTAAATACACATTCAGCAGTGAAATAGGCCAGAAGTCTTTGCATTCCAGTTTCCCAGTTTTATTTTTGGGGATAGTGGTAATCAAGGCTTCCGCCCTTTCAGCGGGGACTTGTCCCTCTCTTTTAATTTCATTATAAACCTCTTTCAGATAGGGAGCCAATGTTGGAGCTAGAAGTCTATAATAATAATTTCCAAAGCCATCGGGACCTGGAGCAGAACCTAATTTCAGTTTTGCCAATGTACTAAGAATCTCCTTTTCTGAAAAATCAGCATTTAATGATAAGCAATCAGATTTTGACACTTGAGGTAAATCTATCTTATTAAGAAATGTTTGAATATCCATGACAGAGGATTTATGGAACAAAGGGTCAGAATCCAAATTATATAAGTTAGAGTAATTCTCTTCAAAACCTTCCGCAATCTGGATAGGGTTAGTGAGACAGGATCCCTTGTGATAAAGGTGATCAATCCTTTTCTTAGAAACATTTGATTTAAGTTTGTTTGCAAGCAATCGGCTTGCTTTATTTCCATAGTGATACATTTTCTGTTGTAAGAGCCAGATGGAATGATCAAATCTCTGTTGATTGATGGATTTAATCTGTAGTTGAATCTTTTTTATCAAGCTTAAATCTGAAACATTGGGATTAATCTTGTTTTTATATTCCAAATTGTACAACTGTATATACAGCTCCCTCAAAGGGGTGCCTCTTTCCCTTTTCCTTTGACTCTGACATTTAATTAGTATCCCTCTTATGAAAGTCTTTTACATATTCCATAAAGTAATTTTAGACCCAACCGAAGCGTTATTCATTGCATAAAAAAAGTCAATTTCTTTCTTCAGCAATGAACGGCTTGTATAGTTATCAAATAATGTGGAATCAAGTCTCCATGATTTTGTATGTGGGGAGAAAAAAGTTCCAAATTGAGTGAGGCGTGGTCAGACCAGACCCTTGGCCCAATGTTAACTCTTGAGATTCTTTTTAAAGTAGCAATGTCAACAAAGAAATACCCATCCTAGAATAGGACTGGAATCTTGGAGAGAAAAAGGTGTAATCCTTTTCATTAGTGTGCAATACTCTCCAAGCATCATACAAATGATAATTTGATAACAAAGATCTAAATTGTTTAGATAACCTTGTCAAGGAAATGTCAGGTATAGGATGATTGGGGGAATTTCTATCTCTAACCGGATCAGATATCAAATTAAAATCTCCACATACTATTATGGAACCTTGAATGAGTTTATTAAACTTTCTTAACATTTCATTCAAAAAAAATTAATTTGGGATTTATTAGGAACATATATGTTCATTATAGAGTATTTTTGTTGATTAATTAACCCTATCCATATTACATATCGACCCTCGGAATCAATTTGCACAAATTCTTCAGAAAAAGAACGTCTGTTACTAAAGAGGATTGAAGCTCCTCTCGCCTTTTTCTTGTAGGTCGAATTGTAAATAGTGGAATAATATTTATTTAAAAAAATTGGGAGTACCCCTTTCTGCCAATGGGTTTCCTGCAAGCAGATTAAATCTGATTTCTGTTGCAGGGAACTTTTAAGAAAAAAGCTATGTTTGGCTGGATTGTTCAGACCCTGAATGTTTTGTGTTACTAATTTTAATATCATACTGCCAAAAACTCAAGAGCAATGTGAATCAGCCCCCGCTCCCCCGCAGCAACTCTAATCCAAGTCCCAAGACACAACAAATTTCAAACAAAAAACATAAAACCACTACCCCACCAAAATGAATTGGTATACCTCGGTAAAAGAGGGATCCAACCCGGGAAACACCAATGTCAAATGAAAACATCTGATGGCCTGTGCCGATGCTCCAAATGTAACCTTATTCAAAGGCCATTATCTCCAATATCTGAACAAAATATCTCTATGGAGCTTACTCATTTTATACAGGTAAATATAACTCCAATACATTTGAACCACAAAGTACAAGGAAAAGACAAAAGGAAAGGATACTAATATACATTCCATGTTATGTTTCTCAAACTCATAATTTCTGTATAAACTTCAAACAATTATAATTAAGTGTAACAGCTTAATACAAAGCAGCTTGTGTAAAAAAATTAAAACTAATAAGTCAATAAAATTATAATCCATAAGTGCAAGTGTGCAGAATAAATAGTCTAAAAAAATATTGATATTGTCTCTATCTCTGTGAGTGTGAGTCAACAGATTAAAGTGACCAGCAAAATTAGTGTCAGAAATCCATTATTACTTATTATATCAAAATAATCCCAAACACAATTTACAATCTTTCAAAACTTATTATTTTAAATTCATTGTAGAAGTTTCTTCTCATGAGACATGATATGAAGTGCATCTGTGCTTCTCAATCAAATTATAATATCAAAGTGTCCTGTGTAATAGTTAGGGCTGCAGGCCCAAAGGAAAAAAAAAAGAACAATTTTAAATACACAGTGTAAATACACAGTGTATGGGTTATCCCATTTATAGGGGATTTGTTTCTCTCAAAATTTTTGTAATGGGTTAAAAATGTTTACGTAGGGACAAAGTTTCTCCTGATAAATCTGAGAATATTTTGATATTTTCGTATGGAGAGTCAAAGGTTTTTTTGTTAAAGGAAGCTTTTAATATAGCTTCCCTGTAAGCCGTATAATGTAATTTTACGATCACATCTCTAGCAATATCTTTACCCATATTAGATGGGAGAGGTATTCGGTATACTCTCTCTATGGGTATATCACCATATAGTTCTTTTTTAACAAAATTGGTCAGAAAAGTTTCAATAAATTGATGCAGCTCTTTAAAGGTAACCGTTTCTGAAATTCCCCGAATCCTAATATTATTTATTTTTTAAAATTCAACTAATGTAAGAAATTGACCCTTTAGTTTATGTATCTCCTCTCTAAGTCCCAAAATCTCGTTCTTTAGTTCCTCATTGTTTTTCAATAGAATCTCTTGGGTCTGTTTAATACCTTCAGTCCTAGCAGCCAGAATCCCCATATCTTTAGCGTTATTTTTAATCTCCATGGTCAATTCTTCTTTGATGGACATCTGAAACTCTTTAAGTAGCATTGACATAGTGTTTTCCATTGAATCTTCTGTAAGGGTCTCTCTCACTGTCTCCTACGATGAATTTACGTTGGCTTCTAAAAGAGTTTCAGAGGATTCCATCAAAGACTCAGAGGGAGAATATGAATATCTTTTTCCTTTGTATTACATTTTTCTGCAGGGGAAAGAAAGTTAGCTATAGATTTAGAACTATCATTATTATGTTTTTTACTCGCTTTACCACAGGGGGGTTGATTATCTTTACCCTTCTGCATTACAACAGGAAAAAGTCAAATTTACCTTTGAGGGTAAAATTAAGTATATAGCAAAAAAGAAGGGACAATATTTCCTAATATCCCTGTATTTTTTATGGAGTGAAAACTTTAAATATGGCATCAAGCTTATTAACCAGAGTTAAATATAAACCCTTGACTGTACCGAAAACATAAACTAATTAAAACCTCCAGTCCCTATTCAAAATAGCTTTAGTCTTGTTTACGAACAGTAAAAAAATGGGAAACAGGCCTAAAGTTATTTAACAAACTGTGGCATTTGAAACCATATTAAGGGCCTCATTCTATTATCGGCCGTAAAACGGCCGCAAGGCTGCGATTCCTTGCAGGGGTTCCGTTACCTCGCAATTCTATTAAACGGCCCCACAAGGATCTCCTCTTACGGCCGGCCGTATATCTTGCAATCGGCCGTAAGCTCAGAAATCTTTAAAGTCAAAAATAAATTCAAGACAGCACTGTAAAGCTCTGTAAATGCTAGGGATCATATTGGGGACATGAGGATTAATAGTAACCCACTCTCAAGCTTGCACATCAGCCCAAATCCGAGTTTACATTAACTGTTTATTTTCCGGCCGCAGCGTGGGCGGGTCTGAGGTGCTCCAAGCACTCTGGACTTTTTACATGGATATTTGACATATATAAAAATTTTTTTTTTTACAGATTTGAGTGTAGGGGAATGTTGTGCTATTTTTGCTAACACCTACAATCACTTTATAGTCTCCTCAGAGTGCAGGGTGGCTTTATTTTGGCTTTATAATGTGCTTAATTGGTGCTAGCGGGACCTTTTTCCTGCAAGTAAGCTGCGGCTCGCTTTTAGCCTTGCAGAGAGGGTTCCCGGAGCAATAGAATAGCAACCAGGGATTTCTTGCGGCCAAAACTCTTGCGTCCGTTTTAGATGAAAGGCTTTCCTCCGGCGCAAGCGGCCGCAAGGGATAGCAAGGCGCCGGCCGCAAGCCTGCCGGAATCCCCAGCCTGAGGGGAATAGAATAGCCGAATAGCTTGCGGCCGGTCCTTGCGGCCCCGCATCTCCTACGGCCGGTAATAGAATGAGGCCCATAGCGTTTATATCAAAGAAATCCCCTATAGTAAATTTCAGGCAAATATAAAACTATCACATTGATGTAAAAAAAGATTACTTGTATCAATTCATCATCCTTTAAGATATCTCTAGGACTTTTTCGATGAAAATTGTAATTAGAAGCTTTTATATACAAAATATCCTTTAAAGTTCTGTGAATGTCCAGCTTTTATAAATCCCAATAAATTGCAAGGGGAGACCAAGCCATACAACAGTAGCTTTTTCTTCCTTCTTTCCCTTCCCTTTCTCTTTCCCCCTTCCTTTCCCCTCCTCCTTTTCCCCCTTTTTCCCTCCTTCTCTTCCCTTCTCTTCCTTCTCCTCCCCTTCTCTTCCGTTCTCTTTTCCCCTCTTTTCTTCTCTTCTTCCTCCTTTCCCCTTTTAAGAGAACACAAAGGGCCTCATTAAAATCTCCCTTGTAGTTCACTCGGTCCTTTTTTTGCTGTTTGCGAGGACTGAATCTCTCGCAGCCTGCTTTGCGATATGACTACGAAAAATGGCCGAGAATAGGCTCCGAGAGAGCTATGTAGTCACACGCAGCCATAAATCTACAAGCGATTCTCGCATCTCGGAAGAATCCCTACGGGCACAAAAAGTTTCAGCCAATCAGAAGTCGTCAATGTGTGAGCGTGAAGTCAGCCAATGAGAATGCGCAGATGTCTTCACCGAATCACTCCGTGGGGGTGTATCCCTTAGTGATTGGCTGAAGGTGATTGGCTGCGCCTTGTGATTGGTTCCAATAAAGATTGACAGGTGCTTTAGCCAATCAGGGTGGGATTTTGGGATGTATCCCATCCTGATTGGCTCACACATTGACGACTTCTGATTGGCTGAAATTGATAGACAGCTTTTCAGCCAATCACAAGCCGCCATTGCCAATTTCCTCCCGGAAAAGGCTCCGGGAGGCTCATTAGCGTCGGGGAGGTCTGCGAGTGCAGACCTCCATTAGTTTTTTGATTATTTTTTTAAGACCGCGGATGGTTGCAAGGCCCAGCCGGGGCTAAAGGGGAGGTAAGTTGAATGTATATTTATATGTTTATTTTATTTGGTGTCTGTATATTGTATTAATGTATTGTGTTCTTTTTTTAACAGGGCCGCACCAGAGAAGAACTGAAGAATGACGGGACATGCTGGAAAGGTGAGTAGAATATTTAGAATGTATATAATGTTTATTTATTTTATGTTAATGTTTTGTACTAACTTTTTTGTTTTGTTTTACCCCTAGGTTAGTGATCTGAAGGGACATCTTAAAGGTAAGTGGTCTTAATTATTTTATTTTAGCTTAGAATTAGGGTCTGTGTATGTAGTTAGGATTTTTATTATTTTATTTTAGCTTAGAATTAGGGTTTCTGCATGTAGTTAGGATTTATTGTATATTAGATAGATAGGAGGATGTATTTGATATAGTTAGGATTTATTTGATATTAAATAGATTGTATGTTAGATAGATAGGGGTATTTGATTTGTATTGTATGTAATGTATTGTATGTAATGTAATGTATTGTATGTATGTATTGTATTGTGTATGTCTGTCTTTCCTTTTCAGGTGTGTATTTTTTTTTCTGTAGTGGGGGGGATTGTAATGTATTTTTTTATTTTCTGTAATGTAGGTTTTTTTATTTTCTGTACTGTAGTTTTTTTTATTTTTGGTGACTTTTAGTTTTTTTAATTTTCTGTAAGGTAGGTTTTTTTATTTTTTGTAATTAGAGTGGTGGGGAGGTTTATTAGGGGGTAGGTAGGTAGTGTAAGTGTTAATAGATCAGTGTAGAGGGGGGTTAGTTTAGATTTAATGATTTATTCAGGATTATAGTGTAGTGTTTGTAGTTAGTGTCATGATGGTCCTTGTGGACCATCATAGCACTTATGTGGTTAATGTTAGGGTTTTAACAGCCCCATAAGTGTATTGACCCCCATGAGTTATAGGGTTAATTATTGTGTTTATGGGGATCTGTATTGACTCCCATGAGTTATAGGGTTAATAATTGGCTTATGGGGATCTGTATTGACTCCCATGAGTTATGGGGTTAATTTTACTTGCCTGCGGTTTTATATGTTTTAGTGCAAGTCCTTTCAGGACCTTTACGGTCCTTTAAGGACCCGCGAGGCGGGAAATTTAAAAAATTGAAATGCAGCGGGGTCACGATTGGTGCCGATCGGTGATCCCCGCTGCAGGGGGTTAATGTGTGGGGGATGCGGGGGTCCCTATGGACCCCTGCAGCAAGGGGTTTATGTGGGGACACTTCGGCATAGAGGGGGGTTAATTTTAGGTGCCGCGGCCGGGATTAGTAATAGTGTGCTGCGGGCCCTTTAAGGAGTAGCGGCCGAGAATTAATTTTTTTTAAATGCAGCGGGGGCCTGATCTATGCAGATCGGTGAACCCTGCTGCAAGGGGTTAATGTGGGGACCCTTCGGGGGTTCCGATGGGGACCCCCAGCATAGAGGGGGGTTATTTTTTTTGCTGCGGCCGGGATTGTTAATAGTGTGCTTCGGGCCCTTTAAGGAGCCACGGCGGGGAATTTAAAAGTATTAAATGCAGCTGGGGCCTGATCGGTGCCGATCGGGGACCCCCGCTGCAAGGGGTTAATGTGTGGGGGCTGCGAGGGTCCCTATGGACCCCTGCAGCAAGGTGTTAATTTGAGGACACTTCGGGGGTCCCGATTGGGACCCCGCATAGAGGGGGGTTAATTTTAGGTGCCGGGGGGGGGGTAGTTGGAGTACCCCCCACAGTAGGGCTTATGTGGGGGACTGCCCCGGAGGTCCCATTTGAGGACCCCCGCAGCAAGAGATGAGGTGCGGGAGCTTGCAAGATCATCTCGCAGGCTGTCACTTCTCATGTACATTTTCGCAGTGTTGATACGTACAGCCCTGCTGCGTAGCTCATACATTGCTCGCAGCAGGGCGAATGTAATAGCATTGTAACTTTGAGAAATTTTGCAGTACGTAGGATTTAAGTAGAAGCCTCTTATTTACGAGGCTGGAATTTAACAGGGCCCAAAGGGTCCACCTTAAATGCAATAATCAATTGAGGAGTAAGAGTGCCAAACTTCAGGGAAAAATAAAAGGTTGTTGAACTTGTCTCTAGTCTTTCTTAAGACTCCATACTCGGTCAGTGATGTATCATAGGTGCTCATAGACTGTACCCTGGAACTCCTTTCGTAATCTCATCAGTTCCCTGACTGCTATTAACAAGGAAGGACCGGGGTATGAGGAAGACAAGGCCTTATACTTACCATGTGGGTTGAAGGATCGGGGTACGGGGAAGACAGGTTCTTACTCTTGCCATGTGGGTGTGAAGGATGGGGTAGGGGAAGACATGGCCTTACACTTAACATGGGGGTGTTAAGGATTTGGCTTTGGGGAAAAGAGGTTCTTACACTTGCCCATGGGGGTGTGAAGAATAGTGGTACGGGGAAGACAGGGCCTTACACTTACTGTGGGGGGGGGGGGTTGAAGGATCAGGTATGAGGTAGACAGGGCCTTACACTTACCGTTGGGTGTGAAGGATCGGGGTACGGAAGACAGGTTCTTACACTTGCCCTGGGGGTGTGAAGGATCGGGGTACGAGGAAGACAGTGCCTTACACTTGCCCTGGGAAGGTAAAGGGAAGACAGGGCCTTACACTTGCCATGGGGGTGTAAAAGATCTGGGTACAGGGAAGACAGGTTCTTACACTTGCCCTGCGGGGTGTGAAGGATAGTGGTACAGGGAAGACAGGACCTTACACTTACCGTGGGGGGTATAAAGGATCGGGATACAAGGAAGACAGGGCCTTTCACTTTCCATGTGGGTGTGAACACTGAACACTGTATATAACCTCTTTACATAACCCCCATATTACTGTGTAGATATCTTCTCCATAAAAATAAAGTATATAACCACTATATTACTTCATATAACCTATCCATATAACTCCTCTCTATATAACACCTCCAACACCTCATATCGTGGTATATAGCCACTCCATATAATTCCTTTATTACTCAATATATCCTCTCCATATAACTCCTCCTATTGCTCCATATACCTTCTCTCTTTTGTTGTACTGTATATAACATCTCTCTCTCTCTATATATATACTGTATATATATATATATATATATATATATATATATATATATATATATATATATATATTCCCCCATGTAACCTCTCCCTATTATATTATACTAGCGAATTGGCCGTCAAAAAATGACGGCAATGAAATTGTAAGGTAGCTAATGCTGTTTGGTGTGTAATAATGAAATATGTAATACATTAATAAATGAATATACTTTACCTATTTTTAAAGCATTGGATGCTTCCTCTTGCTGTAGGTAAGCTTTTTATGTATGTATTGTGTGTATTTCTTGTGTTTTTAATTTTTTCATGTTCGCGGGTTGCGGACGATTTTTGCGAGGTCGTAATGTGTGCTAACGTGTCTCGTATGTTGTTTGCGTTGCGAGGTAAAGTTTGCAAGGGTCGTAGTTGGTGTGTCGTGTTGTTTGCGTTGCGACGTAAAGTTTGTGAGGGTCACAGTTGCTGGCAAGGATCGCCTTCGGCGCTCCATGCCAGCAACTGAGGCCCTCGCCCGCAGCCCTCGCTATGCCCGTCAAAAAATGACGGCAATGAAATTGTAAGGTAGCTAATGCTGTTTGGTGTGTAATAATGAAATATGTAATACATTAATAAATGAATATACTTTACCTATTTTAAAGCATTGTGTTGAAGAGCTGCAATGTGTTTTGATGTTGCTGCAACATTAGTGGTATGGAGCTGCTGTGTAAGCGTGATGAATGTGTGCAGTGTAATAGTGTGCGTGTGCGAGACGAAACCGTTAGCGTACTCGTGTACTTCCGCATTGTCGTAAAATGGCGGGTAATGTGTGGTATGCGTCTTAGCGGAATATCCGTAGGTCTTTTGCGAGTTTCTTGTGGTGTTTTGCGAGTTTCTTGTGGTGTTTTGCGTGTTTAGAGTGCTGTAGCCTTGTTTTTGTTTTTTTCGGCGGCCATTTTTTCTGTCGCTTAGAGAATTTTTGAGTGTCTAAACTCTTTTATTTTGAGTTAAATGAAGGTGTAAGTTGCTTTTTTGAGGTCCTGGATGCTTCCTCTTGCTGTAGGTAAGCTTTTTATGTATGTATTGTGTGTATTTCTTGTGTTTTCAATTTTTTCATGTTCGCGAGTTGCGGACGATTTTTGCAAGGTCGTAATGTGTGCTAACGTGTCTCGTATGTTGTTTGCGTTGCGAGGTAAAGTTTGCAAGGGTTGTAGTTGGTGTGTCGTGTTGTTTGCGTTGCGGCGTAAAGTTTGCGAGGGTCACAGTTGCTGGCAAGGATCGCCTTCGGCGCTCCATGCCAGCAACTGAGGCCCTCGCCCGCAGCCCTCGCTATGCGAGGGCTGTGGCTTGCTGCGCAAGCTGCGGGCTCGCAATGCGAGCCCGCAAGCGTTAGCAACAACTCGTACGCTCACAACTATATATGTGACTAGCGACTTGCCTGTTAAACTTATGGGGCAATAAAATTGTAAGGCAGGTAATGCTGTTTAGCACAGACATTAATTATTGTGGTGGTCTGAGATCCTTTGGTGCTCATTGCGAGCCTCGTGGTTGTTGTATTTTTTTTTATCAGAGGCGCTTTTGCTGTCATTGTAAGGTCGGTGCTGATCTGCTTTTTGTGCTTATTGCAAGACTGCCTCTGGTGTAGTTTGTGTGCTATGAGCAGCTTTGGCGCTCGTTGTGAGGCGCGCAGTGAATGGCTTTTGCGTTTATTGCGATAGTGTTGTTTTTTTTTGTTTCTATTTTTTTATGCTAATTAAATGAGTAATAAATTAATAAATTAATATACTTTACCTATTTGTAAGTAATATATGCAGGAAGCATTGTGCTGAAGAGCTGACAATCTGTTTTGATGTTCCTGCAGAATACAATGTAGGTTTGCACTGTTATGGAGCTGAGGTGTAAGTGTCAGCAATGTGTGAAGTGTGTAGTGTGTAAATAGGCTGCGTGCGCGAGGGGAAGCCGTTAGTGTAGCTGGGTACTTCCGCATTCTGTAAGTTAGTGCTGTAAAATGGCGGTGAATGTGTATGTGGGTTTGTATGATGAAGCATCCTTGCTAATGGTGTATGTTGTAGGTTGTACGGCTTTTTGTAAAAGCCGTATTTGCTTTGTGGTATTTAGCGGCTTTAGGGGTCATGTAGCCTCGTTTTTGTTTTTTTTGGCGGACATTTTTTCTCTCGATTAGGGGATTTTCGAGTGTGTAAACTTTGTAAATTTGACAGAATTTGAGGTTTAAGCAGTGTTGCAGAGGTCCTGGGTGTCCCCCCTTGGTGTGGGTAGGGTTTTTATATTATTTTTGTTTTTTAATGTATGCCGCTGTGCCCGGGTTGTCCGTTAAGGTCATATTTTTGCGAGTCCATAATGGATTTTTTCTAAGTCCCGCGGGTCGTAATTGTTTTTGTGTAAATCCGCAAAAAAAAATTTCTACCTCCTACGGCTCATATTTTTTGTGTAAGTCCGTAGATAGTCAGTTGCGGCGGCCTTGCTATGTGAGCCCGGAAAAGGCAAGCAACAACCCGTATTGCTGACAACTATATATGTGACTAGCGACTTGCCCGTCAAAAAATGACGGCAATGTGATGTATATGTTTGTCAAGTTGTTTAGTTATTAACATATATTTTTGACACTTGTAAGTATTTTAATATGAACGTGTATTTTTGTAAAATGTTGATGTAATGGTTTTTTAAAATGTAATTAGTATCTGAAGAATTGTTAACTTTAATATACATTGAATGAATAGGAAAGCAAAAAGTAAAAAGCCTTCTTTAAACGTCGGGAATTTTAACATGAAGTTTAAACTATATGTAAGCAATAACCATCAAAGTATATATTTTTAAACTTGAACTTTATTTTTTATGTAAGTTTAGAAGTTGACAAAACATTGGTATAATTTTGAACATTATAAACAGGAACATAGTGAATACATTTTGTAACCTAATTTTTTATTAAAAGTATTAACATTTGAATGTAAAAACAATTGACATTTAAATTAATCAGTATTAAAATTCAATTTCTATCACAATAATTGTTAACTTGAATATACATTGAATGTAGAGGAAGGCATACAGTAAAACTCTTCTTAAAACGTACGTAATTAAAGTAATTTATTACTGAGCACATAAACTGGCGATAAACATTAATGTAGGTAGTAATCTTAAGATAACAGACAATATTTACATTGTGACTTAAAAGGTGCTTGACCTCTTAACATCCACTTTGTAATCTGTTGAATGAAATAACTTGAAAATATATTTTTTAAACTTGTAACATTAGAAACATTAACATAGTGACTTAACATTTTAACATAATTTTTACTAACAATGCAAGGCAAGTATTTTGTGAGGCAAATCATTCATAAACATGACTTCCATTAATTATGACTGAATTAAACAACCAATTGTTATGTATTTTGCAATGCTTTAAAAAAATCTTGGCATCTTTAATTTGTATCCTTCAAAGTTATAGTACTTCATAGTAGACAATGTTTTTAGTAAAAATACGTCCATCTTCTAATAAATCACCTTGACTTTCATTGTTTTCAATGTAAACTTTAATAGCCTGTGGATTTTTGCACCGTGACAACGCAACGTACAATTGACCATGTGCAAAAACTGGTTCTTCCAAGAAAATACCCACAGATTTGAAAGTTTGACCTTGTGATTTATTAATGGTCATGGCAAATGCCATAATAATGGGAAATTGTCTTCTTTGAAGTATAAAAGGGAGACTACTTTCACTTGGTGCTAAATCTATTCTTGGTATGAAAACTCTCTCTCCTTTATGGGTCCCAGTTAAAATTTCAGCATCTATAAAATGGTCCTTTAATTGTTGAACAATTAATCTTGTGCCATTGCATAGGCCTTTTTTGGGGTTCATATTTCGCAGTAACATGATAATTGCACCTTTCTTTAGCTGCAAAATATGTGGTGGCATTCCAGAAGGAGTTAAAGAGTTTATGAATTCAGTCGAAAAGTTAGCCTGACTTTCATTGTCACCAGCAAGTACAGAATCAGCACTGTGATAATTTCTTTGTGGTGCATAATTTTTTTTTAAGATTTCATTATTGAGGATTAATGCATCTTTATTTTTACACGTCAGTATGACTTGGTTGGCAAGCTCGGAATATTCTTCGTTATTTATGCTCCCTTCAAATACAGCCGATATAATATCTTGTTGACAAATCATATGAGGTGGGATCTCTACAGTGTCGTCAGGTAAATGTAGTATTTTTTCTGTTCTGCCTTCTCCAATTTTAATAAGCCAATCATTGAAATCAGTTTGGCCTTCTGATCTCATATTTTGTTGCAGTTGAAGATGGGTAAAATGTTTCCATACTGTACTTGACTTTATACATGTTTCGATAATGTCAGTTCGATTTCCATGTACAACGACAGGTAATGTTTGTCTGAAATCGCCACCCAACAACATTACCTTTCCACCAAATGGAAAAATATTCTCCATGACTTCACGAAGCAAACGGTCAATACATTGGAGGGCATAGCATGACATCATTGTGGCCTCATCTATTATAATTAATTTACATTTCTTCAATTTCTTTGCTTGTAAGGATGTCATGCGAATATCTGACACAGAATTTTCTAAAATAGGCACTGGCAGTTTAAATCCACTATGAACAGTTCTTCCACCTTCTAATAAAAGTGCAGCAATTCCAGTAGTGGCAAACGCCATTGCTATTTTTCCTTGTGCTCGTACTGAACTCATTAATAAATTGTACAAATATGTTTTTCCTGATCCGCCAGGTCCATCAAGATAGAAATAACGCTCTGTCACCATGTCATCATCTATAGCATTTTTAATGGCATGAAATGCTTGCAATTGTAGTGTATTTAAAGTTGCAAGTCTTTCTTCTGTTCTTTCTGCTTGTAGTTGAATGTCATAGTCTTCAAAGTTAATGTCATCTATAAGACCTGGATCAGGCAAATTAAAACTTGCACAACTTAATCCATGAGTTAAAAAGACTTCTTGGATTTCCATTAACGCTTTTAAGTGTGCAATGGGTTCATTGTATCGTCGCATAAAGTCTTCAGCCATATTACTTTTAAAAGTCTCCCACAAAGCTAATGCATTTGGAGCATTTGAGAAGATACAAATAAAAGCAAATTGTTCTCTCATCTGTCGTGGCATTTGACATTGTGCTGCTTCTTCTAAACATCTTTCCCACTCTGTATCATCAGCGAGTAAGTTTCTATGTCTTGCAGCTAAATGGAAGGATTCATATACAATGTCATTAACAGTTCTTAAGAGTTCAAAACTTTGTGCTCCAGGAACATTTAAAAGTAATATCCGTAAGCAAAAACGTTCCACATCTCTTGGACTGACTGTGTAAATTCTTGGAATAATTTTATTGCCTCTGGTTTTTCTTGGTCTCCATAATCCATTCACAAAAACATAGTGATATGGAATTTCAATATATAAGTATTGTGTTGCTTCAGCATCAGTGGAATTTAATGCAAACCATGCAGTTAGTGTAGTGTGACGATCTTCACTTTGGGCCAATGCATTCATTTCATTTCCAGCATGGAAATAGACTAAATGTCGTTGTGGCAAATGTACTGCTAACCTATATACTGCATGTGATCTATCATGCATTTCAAATTTTAAAAGCCGCCACATAGCTTCTGGCGCACTGACATAGCGAGCATCTACATGAGATGCAAGTTCATCATGTACTAACTCACTACTTTCAGGGTTGTCTGCACTTTTGACGACTACAGTAGCTGCATCGTAACCTTTGTAAATATATTTGTAGACATATTTAATGGATTTGATGGAAGTGCAGGCTTCTACGTTGATGTGGGCGTTGTACTTCATGAGTAAATGTGGATTGTAGGGTACTACATATCTATTGTCCACTTTTTTTCCACGAATAATGGCACTATCTCCTTCTCTTCTTTTATAAAGTGGATATCCATCACAATTGGCATAGGTTTTGTCTCTATAATCTTTTGGAAATTCTTTGGAACATTTATTTTTTTCCATACATGGTGATTGTGGATTAAGGTCACCACAGGGTCCATGAATCATGCGATGAGTAACAATCTCATATAGTCTACCATATAGTTCTGGATCTGGTAGTTCAGCAACAATGACTGCATCCACTTTGTCTGAAGTATCTAATTTATCTTTTTCTTGAAGTATTATTAGAAGATTTGCATGTGGAAGGCCTCTTTTTTGAAATTCAATGGTATATACATAAGCAAGACATTTGCCAAATAACTGATTTATAGTGAAGTCACGTATTAATTCATTTAATTTAATCTTAAAAACTCTGGCTACTAAATCTGGTCGATCTGAAGCAGTTTGTCCAAGAAGTAGATTTAGTGTAATTTCTGGCCATTGTGGATTACATGTAAATGTCACAAATAGATCGGGTTTGCCAAATTTTGTCACAATAGCCATAGCATCATTGTATCTTTCTCTCATATTCCGAGGAGATCCTTGAAAGGAAGATGGTAAAATGATGGCTTTGCCAGCTGTCATGTCTCTGCTTGTAGCCACGTCAGCAACATAGTCCATGAGTCCAGAATATTGTTCTACACGGAGTTTATCTTGTTGATATTTGATAAAGTTTAAATTATTTGCCTCAACTTGCAAATATGAATCAATAATCCATTGTTGTGTTAGTTTCCCACCACATAAAATTGGATTAAATACATTGCGAATGGCAATTTGAGCTACTTTAAATTCAAGCATAGAAACATTATTTCGGATTCTGGCTTTAGCATTTGGGTAACTGGGAAGAGTTAATTTTGGTTGCCAACCTGCTTCTCCGTGTGGGAAAAAGATGGGATATGTCATTGGATCTAAATTTGGACTTAAGATACTCATATTAATAAACGGTTGGTCCTCATTTCTAGGATATATTCGAATGTCTCTTTGAAATGGTGGTTCTCCTTCATCATTCTGAAACACCATTGCAACCTCATTTGTTGTTGGCAAGTTATAACGACGTTTATCAGTATGTCTGTCTCTTTTAAGCACCATATTAACCTTCGGCATTGGTAATTGATGTGTTTGTGCATGAAGTAGTTGTTCATTTTCTACTTCTGCCAATTTTTTATAAGCTTTACTGTAGGGATTGTTGTCCATAATGTTATTTAGCTCTATGAAAACAGTGGGTAAGCATTTTTTATTTTCTTCCATCTGCATACGTTGGTCAACAGCTTCCATTGTATCTAGGACATATAGTTGAGCGAATTTTCTTTTATTTCCTTCCTCTGGATGTAAATGGGAAGTGCGATGATAAATTTGTCCTTGGACTTTAAAACAGTAAGGACCATGTCCTGGTACATTAGCAGCTAATGTTGCCCCCATGGATGCAAAGGATATGGCACTATTGTAGGATCTTATGTTTGTCTTAAAATTTTTGTAGTTTGGAAAAGTAGGTTCAGTCATAATATTTTGTAAATAAATTGGAAATTCTTTCCTTTCTGGAAGTTTGAACTTGCCTTTTTGACAACAACTAATAAATTGTCCATCTCTGGGTCTCTCCTGTTTAAAATAATAAGCCTCACAAAACTGACATTGAGTAGTCATGTCCCCACAACTATGAACCTCTACTGCTAAAGACTTGAGTAGAGGACAATTTGCAAAGCATATAGGATTTTGACTTTCATATTCATCAGGTGAAATGTCATATAATGTTTCAACAACAGGTTCTAAATGTTTTTTTTTTTTTTCGTTGCTTTTCTTGGTATATGTTGTATTGTTTGAGGTAAAATGTCATGTAATGTTTCATGAAACGGTTCTAAATGCTTTGTTTTCTTTGTTGCTTTTTTTGGTATCTCTTGTATTTTTTCTGGTAAAATGTCATCTGATGTTTGAGCAAGAGGTTGTAAATGCTTTATTTTCTTTGTTGCTTTTTTGACATATCTTTAATTTCTGCAAGTGACAGTCTTTTGCTTGCAATTCTTTTGCGTTCTTTTTCTCGTCGAATTTCCTTCTTCTCCGGTGTCTGCTGGCTGTCTGCTCTCTGTCGTCGTTCTCTAGCTTGGCGTCTTTTCTTTTCTTGTTTACTCTCGTTATCAGCCATGTTAATCTGTAAAAATAAAATAATGTACCATTAGTTTATTTTGAGATGTTAAGTTGTTTTTCATGACAAATAGTTATCAATAGTGTGTTAACATTTTATACTTAATCAATTTCAATGCGGTCAATTGAATAAAAGTCTAAATAAGGCCATCAGATAATTATTTAAAGAAATTTTTATTTATTAAACATGTATCCAAAAGCAAGTGTTTCAGTAACTAAAAAGGTATTTTCAATAAGATGTTATGTCCTTATTTACAGCACTATTCAATTTGTCAAATGGCAATTAAATTAGGGTTTAGGACTGGAATGTTACAATGACAAATTGTATAGATTCTGTGTTTTTAGACTTTTTTGGACTATGCCAATTTATTTTTTAAGTTTACATTGAAGTTTGTATTTACTATTAAAGATTATTGGCCCTAAAAGACAAATAAGAGATAGATGATAGATATTACTTTTTATACTGTACCTTGGTTGAAGTTTGATTTCAAGCAAAATTCTTTGTTGGTCCTGTGTTGAAAGCCTTCGTCCGATGGTCTGGTCCTGTGTTGAAAGTCCTCGTCCGATGGTGTAGTCCTCTGTTGAAAGTCCTCGTCCTCTGGTGTGGTCCTCAGTTCCAACTCCTGTTCCGATGTTCTTGACGCAGTATCTGTTATAAAATAAAAATGAAAATGTTATGTTATTTGAATGTCTTTGTATTAATGTAAAAATGGCATTATTTCTGTGTTTTTCTACAATCCTTTTTGGTGCGCCGCAATTTTGGTATGCTTCTGTAGGCTTTTTTCTAAGGCTTATAGGTGGTTAAACATTAAAGAAGAATATTAATTAATTTTTCTCTTTTTTTACTTGTTATACTGTACCTTGGTTGAAGTTTGATTTGAAGCAGAATCTTTGTTGGTCCTGTGTTGAAAGCCTTCGTCTGATGGTCTGGTCCTGTGTTGAAAGTCCTCGTCCAATCGTCTGGTCCTCTGTTGAAAGTCCTCGTCCGCTGGTCTGGTCCTCAGTTGAAACTCCTGGTCCGATGTTCTTGACGCAGTATCTGATATAAAATAAAAATGAAAATGTAATTTTATTTGAATGTATTTGTATGAACTAAAAAATGACATTATTTCTTTGTTTTTCAACAATCCCGTTTGGTGCCCACCACTTTTGGTATGCTTATTTAGGCCTTTTTCTAAGGCTTATAGATTGTTAAACATAAAATAAGAATCTAAATGTAGTTTGGTATGTGTTTGTGTGAGTTTTTATACAATCCTGTTTGGTGCGCACCACTGTTGGTATGCTTATTAATGTTGTTTTGTAATGCTTATAGGTTGTTAAACATAAAATAAGAATGTAAATGTAGTTTGCTATGTGTTTGTGTGAGTTTTCATACAATCCTGTTTGGTGCACACCACTCTTGGTATGCTTATTAATGTTGTTTTGTAATGCTAATAGGTTGTTAAACATAAAATAAGAATCTAAATGTAGTTTGCTATGTGTTTGTGTGAGTTTTCATACAATCCTGTTTGGTGCGCACCACTGTTGGTATGCTTATTTAGGCTTCTTTCTAAGGCTTATAGGTTGTTAAACATTAAATAAGAATCTAAATGTAGTTTGCTATGTGTTTGTGTGAGTTTTCATACAATTGTGTTTGGTGCGCACCACTGTTGGTATGCTTATTAATGTTGTTTTGTAATGCTAATAGGTTGTTAAACATAAAATAAGAATCTAAATGTAGTTTGCTATGTGTTTGTGTGAGTTTTCATACAATCCTGTTTGGTGCGCACCAATGTTGGTATGCTTATTTAGGCTTCTTTCTAAGGCTTATAGGTTGTTAAACATTAAATAAGAATTTAAATGTAGTTTGCTATGTGTTTGTGTGAGTTTTCGTACAATCCTTTTTGATGGGCACCACTTTTGTTATACTTATGTAGTGTTTTTTCTAATGGTTATAGGTTGTTAAACAAAAAGAATATGAATTTAGTTTGCTATGTGTTTGTTACAATCCTGTTTTGTGTGTACCAGTTTGTGTGTACCATATGTTGCATCCTTTGGCCCTCATTCAATTGCAGTTTGGCCAATTCAATAGGGTTCTAAATGTGCTTATTTCGAGCCCTATTGAATTGTCCAAAATATCAATTGAATGAGGGCCTTTGGTTGCTGGATTTGTTATATTGTGAGGGCCTCATTGAATTTGGTTTTTCGCAATGGAATTTGGCTCAATATGAGCACAGAGCATCTTTTTTTACAGAAGTTTTTAACTAAAAACTTCTGTTCAAAAATATGCTCTGTGCTTATATAGAGCCCTATTGAAATGGGCAAATCACATTTGAATGAGGCCCTCGCCCATTAAACATATTTAGGTCCTGAATCAATTGCGTTTTGACCAATTGAATAGGGCTCTATATAAGCACATAAAATATTTTTTGACAGAAGTTTTTAGTTAGTGAAGACCTTGATTGTGGTTAGAAGTTCAGTAACTAAAAATGTCTGTCTAAAAAATCTATTATGTGCTTATATAAAGCCCTATTCAATTGGCCAACTCACAATTGAATAAGGCTCATGGTTCGGTTCTTTTTTATACTTAAATACTTTACCTTGATTGAAGTGTGGAATGACAGAGGGTCCCCTCCTGCCAATCTTAATCCGCCGGTCTTCTTGTAGTGTCTGTTTGAAAAATAAAGTGAAATAGTGAATTATAGAATTTTTTATTTGTATTTAACAAAGCATGGCCTTTTCAGCATTTAAAGTATTTTTGTATCTTACCTCTTCTTCTTTGTTGGTGTTCTTTAAAAGGGATTGTGCTTCACAATGCACGGTGCAAATTGTTGAGAGACGCTGTTGATGCATAGTCTGTTTGAATATTAAAAAAAGTAGAAAGATTGAGCTTTAGGTGATCTATTGAATTGCAGTAAATTAATTTCATTGAAATATACTTCTGTAATTATTTTGAATTAACATTATTTTTTGGTGGGGGCTACACACATATGTCACATACATGAAGCACATTTCCATAGTTGAAAGTAATTTTTTTGTGTGCGTGTGACATATCACTATACATGAATCATATTTTAATTGTTAAATTAACCTTATTTGTATTTTTGGCCAACATACATAAATGTGTGTGTGACATGTGACTATAGATGATACACATATATGTGCGTGTCACATATCAGTATACATGACTCATATTTTAATAGTCCCAACTTATTTTTTTCTAATGTAATTTAAATGTAGTTGTTTAATTAGTTTGTTTTAAGATCATTTTGTTGCAGGGGCAATACACATAAATGTGCGTGTCACATGTCACTATACATTATACGCATAAATGTGCGTGTCACATGTCAGTATACATTATACACATAAATGTGCGTGTCACTTGTCAGTATACATTATACGCATATATGTGCGTGTCACATGTCAGTATACATAAACCTCTTTTTCTTATGTAATTTTTTTTTTTGATGTCCTGTCTTGATAATAAAATGTAATATATTATTGCTTACCTCTCAGTTGTAATTTGCACAATGTAAAGTAGTAAATTATCTTCTCAAGTTTTAGCAGCAGTTATGTCTGAAGTCACTCTGTTCATCACCTGAGGAGAAATGTATTTTTCTCTGTCAAATAGGCAGTATTTATAAACTTGTAGAACATTCTGGAAAGTTAGACCGTTAGAACGCAATACGCATGCGCTATTTGCGTTCCAGCTTCCAATTTGCGTTCCATCCGCCATTTTGTGCGTAGTAGTGGTTAAAATGGTGTTTAATATGAGTGTGATCCGTTCCGCATAGTATGTGTTTCATTATTGCGAGTAAGTGTAGTGTAGTTACGTCTGGAGCCTCGTTTTCGTTTTGTTCGGCGGCCATTTTTTCTCTCGCTTAGCCGATTTTCGGCCGTTTAAACTCTTTGTTTTGGACTTAAATGGACGTGTAAATGAAGTTTTGGAGGTGCTGGATGCCCCCCCCCCGTGCTGTAAGTAAGCTTTTTATGTGTTTGTTGTGTTTATTTCTTCTGTTTGTGATGTTTTGATGCGCGGCGGTTGGAATGGGTCTTTCGCGGCCGTATTTTTTTCCGATGCGGCCGTATTTTGTTGCGATGTTGCCGTATTTTTTTGCGATATACGCAGTTAGCTTTTACGTGTACGACGCAGTGTATTTGTTTCTAAGTCGTGCGTATGTGTGTTAAGAGCGTGTGAAGGGCCTTTTTTACTGTTTTTTTGTTAAGTCTTGCGTCTGTTTGTCTGGGTGTAAGCGGGTGTGAGGCGACTTTGAGTTTTTTTTTGTTATGAAGTTGTGTGTGTGTGTGTTAACACAGCCGATGTTGGGATGCTCCCACCACCGCAAATGCGGACCCTCGCTTCGCGAGGATCCGCATTTGCGGGGACGTTGTTGGGTTTTTGTTGGCTGGGCGGTTGGGTTTATTCTGTTAAAAAGTCGTGTGTGTGTATGTGTGTGTTAACACAGCCGACGTTGAGCCTCCACCACCGCAAATGCGGGCCCTCGCTTCGCGAGGACCCGCATTTGCGGGGAACTGCGTCCCTCGCTTCGCGAGGGACGCAGTTCTTGCGGGCTCGCTACGCGAGCCCGCAAGCGTGAGCAACGACTCGTACGCTCACAACTATATATGTGATTATTATTATTATTATTAGTGATCTTTTCCCTCCTCTATATCTACAGTCAGATTTCTGTCACTTTCCCGCCTTTTTCCAGCGTGCTGAAAAGGCTATAAACTTGTTACTCGACCAATCATCTGACAGTTCAGAACAGTGAGGTTTGAATCATTTCACAGTTAATCTTCCCATCCCTCTTCAGAGTCTTATACTGATTCACTGCTGGATATGCTCATTATTTGTGTTCAGCCAATCGGTTATTGACTTTTACAGCCCACAGCTCTATTTGATAGATATTAGACAGCTCTGACTGATCCCGGCTCCATTGACCTCAGCTCTTATAGACCAGAGTATGTCCAATAAGCCCCTGATGTGAGAGACCACCCAATCATCACAGGACCACCCAAGTGTCATGTTTATAATATTTGTTTATGGACAAAATCATTTCATTTTTTTATAAATAAATTATAACACTTTGTAATATTTAACTTCTGTATTGATTTGTGCTCTGATGTTGGCAGCCATTTGCTTCTGTTCCTAATAGGATTAGATGGATGTTAGATTGTACATTGTAAGTTTGCAAGTTCTCAATCTTGCATGGAGCTGTAGGGAAAGTACTATGGACACTGAATTCTAAGCTCAAAGCCAGGGCCCTCCATCTTTGCAGTGTGTTAATATTGCTATTGTTTTTGCCTTGAACTAACCCATGTATAGCGCTACGGAATATGTTGGCTCATTATAAATAAACAATAATGGATGCGGATAGTATGTGTATTCAGTTCTATTGAAAGACTGCCAATCATCAACAGAGCTACATAGAAGAGCAAGTCTCAGTAGCATACATACAGAAAGACTAGCAGGTCAAACATCACACCTATACCAGGCGCCCAGCAGAGAATCGCTCCTATACCCCAGAGAATCTGCTGAGCATCAAACCTATACACCAGATGCTCTGCAGAGCATCACTCCTAAACCCAGATTCTCTGCAGAGCATCACTCCTAAACTGCAGAGGCTTTGCAGAGCATCGTTCCTATACTCCAGATTCTCTGCAGAGCATCACTCTTATAACAGGCGCTCAGCAGAGCAATGCTCCTATACCCCAGAAAATCTGCAGAGCATCGCTCCTATACCACAGATGCTCTGCAGAGCATCGCTCCAATACCACAGATGCTTTGCAGAGCATCACTCCTATACTGTACAGGCTTTGCAGAGCTTCACTCCTATACCCGAGATTCTCTGCAGAGCATCACTCCTATAACAGGTGCTCTGCAGAGCATCACTGCTAAACCAAAGAGGCTCTGGAGAGAATCACTCCTATACCCGAGATTCTCTGCAGAGCATCACTCCTATACCAGGCGCTCTGCAGAGCATCACTGCTAAACCAAAGAGGCTCTGTAGAGCATCCCTCCTATACCCTGGCCTAGATGCTCTGCAGAGCATCCCTCCTATACCCCAGATGCTCTGCAGGGCATCACTCCTATATTGTTGAGGCTAGAGCAGGCGACCAGTTGATTGCGTGATTACATTTGGTAGATCACGCTCCCAAGGAAGGGGAAGCATCGCGTGACCTTGCTGCAGCCTGCTGTGTGTTAGTCTGTGTTTTAGTGAGTGTGTCTGTGAGTATGTGTGTGTTTGAGTGAGTGTGTCTCTCTGGGGGCAGCCACCTGCCCATGGTCCTCCTGCCCCGTTCCCTATGCCACCTCACTGGTCCCTGCTCTCCATCCCCTGCTTTCTGCTCTGCCTGCACGGATCCCAGCTCTCTCCTCTGCCTGCAGGGAAGAGGAGGAGCCGCCTAGAGGAGGAGCCACCAGACCGGGACATGAGGAGCAGCAACATGGAGATGGGTCAGGGAGAGGGGGGAGAGACAAAGGAAGGGGGGATATAGACAAAGGGAGTGTGTGTGTGGAGAAAGGGGGAGAGTGTGTGTGGAGAAAGGGGGAGAGTGTGTGTGGAGAAAGGGGGAGTGTGTGCGTGTGGAGAAAGGGGGAGTGTGTGTGTGTGGAGAAAGGGGGAGTGTGTGCGTGTGGAGAAAGGGGGAGTGTGTGTGTGTGGAGAAAGGGGGAGTGTGTGTGTCGAGAAAGGGGGAGTGTGTGTGTCGAGAAAGGGGGAGTGTGTGTGTGTGGAGAAAGGGGGAGTGTGTGTGTGTGGAGAAAGGGGGAGTGTGTGTGTGTGGAGAAAGGGGGAGTGCGTGTGTAGAAAGGGGGGGAGTGTGTGCGTGTGGAGAAAGGGGGGGAGGGTGTGGAGAAAGGGGGTGTGTGTGTGGAGAAAGGGGGGGCGTGTGTGGAGAAAGGGGGGAGTGTGTGCGTGTGGAGAAAGGGGGAGTGTGTGGAGAAAGGGGGGGAGTGTGCGTGTGGAGAAAGGGGGGGAGTGTGTGTGTGTGTGTGGAGAAAGGGGGGTGTGTGTGTGGAGAAAGGGGGGTGTGTGTGTGTAGAAAGGGGGGAGTGTGTGCGTGTGGAGAAAGGGGGGGTGTGTGTGGAGAAAGGGGGGAGTGTGTGTGTGTTGAGAAAGGGGGAGTGTGTGTGTCGAGAAAGGGGGAGTGTGTGTGTGTGGAGAAAGGGGTAGTGTGTGTGTGTGTAAAAAGGGGGAGTGCGTGTGTAGAAAGGGGGGGAGTGTGTACGTGTGGGGAAAGGGGGGGAGGGTGTGGAGAAAGGGGGTGTGTGTGTGGAGAAAGGGGGGGCGTGTGTGGAGAAAGGGGGGAGTGTGTGCGTGTGGAGAAAGGGGGAGTGTGTGGGAGGAAAGGGGGGGAGTGTGCGTGTGGAGAAAGGGGGGGAGTGTGTGTGTGTGTGTGTGGAGAAAGGGGGTGTGTGTGTGGAGAAAGGGGGAGTGTGTGTGTAGAAAGGGGGGAGTGTGTGTGTAGAAAGGGGGGAGTGTGTGTGTGGAGAAAGGGGGAAGAGTTTGTGTGTGGGAGGAGAGTGTGTGTGTGGAGAAAGGGGGAGTGTGTGTGGGTGAGAAAGGGGGAGTGTGTGTGTGTGGAGAAAGGGGGAGTGTGTGTGTGTGTGTGGAGAAAGGGGGAGTTGTGTGTGTGGAGAAAGGGGGAGAGTTGTGTGTATGGAGAAAGGGGGAGTGTGTGTGTGTGGAGGAGAGTGTATGTGTGTGGAGAAAGGGGAGTGTGTGTGTTATGGAGAAAAGGGGAGAGTGTGTGTGTGGAGGAGAGTGTATGTGTGTGGAGAAAGGGGGAGTGTGTGTGTGTGTGTGTGGAGAAAAGGGGGTGTGTGTGTTTGTGGAGAAAGGGGGAGTGTGTGCGTGTGGAGAAAGGGGGAGTGTGTGCGTGTGGAGAAAGGGGGAGTGTGTGGAGAAAGAGGGAGAGTGTGCGTGTGGAGAAAGGGGGGGAGTGTGCGTGTGGAGAAAGGGGGGAGTGTGTGTGTGAGTGAGTGGAGAAAGGGGGAGTGTGTGTGTGTGTGTGGAGAAAGGGGGGGAGTGTGTGTGTGTGTGTGGAGAAAGGGGGGGGGAGTGCGTGCGTGTGGAGAAAGGGGGGGATGCGTGCGTGTGGAGAAAGGGGAGGAGTGTGTGTGTGTGTGGAGAAAGGGGGAGTGTGTGTGTGTGGAGAAAGGGGGAGTGTGTGTGTGTGTGTGGAGAAAGGGGGAGTGTGTGTGTGTGTGGAGAAAGGGGGAGTGTGTGTGGAGAAAGGGGGAGTGTGTGTGTGTGTGGAGAAAGGGGGGGGAGTGTGTGTGTGTGTGGAGAAAGGGGGGGAGTGTGTGGGTGTGTGGAGAACGGGGGAGTGTGTGTGGAGAAAGGGGGAGTGTGTGTGTGTGTGGAGAAAGGGGGAGTGTGTGTGTGTGTGTGTGGAGAAAGGGGGAGTGTGTGTGGAGAAAGGGGGAGTGTGTGTGTGTGTGGAGAAAGGGGGAGAGTGTGTGCGTGTGGAGAGAGGGGGGGAGTGTGTGGAGAAGGGGGGAGTGTGTTGAGAAAGGGGGAGTGTGTGTGTGTGGAAAAAGAGGGAGTGTGTGTGTGTGGAGAAAGGGGGAGTGTGTGTGTGTGGAGAAAGGGGGAGTGTGTGCGTGTGGAGAAAGGGGGAGTGTGTGCGTGTGGAGAAAGGGGGAGTGTGTGCGTGTGGAGAAAGGGGGAGTGCGTGCGTGTGGAGAAAGGGGGGGGGAGTGCGTGCGTTTGGAGAAAGGGGGGGGGAGTGCGTGCGTTTGGAGAAAGGGGGGGGAGTGCGTGCGTGTGGGGAAAGGGGGGGGGGGTGCGTGCGTGTGGAGAAAGGGGGGGGGAGTGCGTGCGTGTGGAGAAAGGGGGGGAGTGTGTGTGTGTGTGGAGAAAGGGGGGAGTGTGTGTGTGTGTGGAGAAAGGGGGAGTGTGTGTGTGTATGTGGAGAAAGGGGGAGTGTGTGTGTGTGTGGAGAAAGGGGGAGTGTGTGTGTGTGTGGAGAAAGGGGAAGTGTGTGTGTGTGGAGAAAGGGGGAGTGTGTGTGTGTGTGGAGAAAGGGGGAGTGTGTGTGGAGAAAGGGGGAGTGTGTGTGGAGAAAGGGGGAGTGTGTGTGGAGAAAGGGGGAGTGTGTGCGTGTGTAGAAAGGGGGAGTGTGTGTGGAGAAAGGGGGAGTGTGTGTGTGTGGAGAAAGGGGGAGTGTGTGTGTGGAGAAAGGGGGAGTGTGTGTGTGTGTGTGTGTGTGTGGAGAAAGGGGGAGTGTGTGTGTGTGTGTGGAGAAAGGGGGAGTGTGTGTGTGGAGAAAGGGGGAGTGTGTGTGTGGAGAAAGGGGGAGTGTGTGTGTGGAGAAAGGGGGAGTGTGTGTGTGGAGAAAGAGGGAGTGTGTGTAGAAAGGGGGAGTGTGTGGAGAAAGGGGGAGTGTGTGTGTGTGTGTGGAGAAAGGGGGAGTGTGTGTGTGGAGAAAGAGGGAGTGTGTGTAGAAAGGGAGAGAGTGTGTGTGTGGAGAAAGGGGGAGTGTGTGCGTGTGTGGAGAAAGGGGGAGTGTGTGCGTGTGTGGAGAAAGGGGGAGTGTGTGCGTGTGTGGAGAAAGGGGGAGTGTGTGCGTGTGGAGAAAGGGGGAGTGTGTGCGTGTTGAGAGGGGGAGTGTGTGCGTGTTGAGAAAGGGGGAGTGTGTGCGTGTTGAGAAAGGGGGAGTGCGTGTGGAGAAAGGGGGAGAGTGTGGAGAAAGGGGGAGTGTGTGGAGAAAGGGGGAGTGTGTGGAGAAAGGGGGAGTGTGTGGAGAAAGGGGGAGAGTGTGCGTGTGGAGAAAGGGGGAGAGTGTGCGTGTGTGTGGAGAAAGGGGGAGTGTGTGTGTATGGAGAAAGGGGGAGAGTGTGTGTGTGGAGGAGAGTGTGTGTGTGTGTGGAGAAAGGGGGAGAGAGTGTGTGTGGAGGAGAGTGTGTGTGTGTGTGGAGAAAGGGGGAGTGAGTGTGTGTGTGGAGGAGAGTGTGTGTGTGTGGAGAAAGGGGGAGTGTGTGTGTATGTGGAGAAAGTGGGAGTGTGTGTGTGGAGAAAGGGGGAGTGTGTGTGTGTGGAGAAAGGGGGAGTGTGTGTGTGTGGAGAAAGGGGGAGTGTGTGTGTGGAGAAAGGGGGAGAGTGTGTGTGTGGAGAAAGGGGGAGTGTGTGTGTGTGTGGAGAAAGGGGGAGTGTGTGTGTGTGTGTGTGGAGAAAGGGGGAGTGTGTGTGTGTGGAGAAAGCGGGAGAGTGTGTGTGTGTGGAGAAAGGGGGAGTGTGTGTGTATGGAGAAAGGGGGAGAGTGTGTGTGTGGAGGAGAGTGTATGTGTGTGGAGAAAGGGGGAGTGTGTGTGTGTGTGGAGAAAGGGGGAGTGTGTGTTTGTGGAGAAAGGGGGAGTGAGCGCGTTTGGAGAAAGGGGGAGTGTGTGCGTGTGGAGAAAGGGGGAGTGTGTGGCGAAAGGGGGAGTGTGTGTGTGTGTGTGGAGAAAGGGGGAGTGTGTGTGTGTGTGGAGAAAGAGGGAGTGTGCGTGTGGAGAAAGGGGGAGTGTGTACGTGTGGAGAAAGGGGGGGAGTGTGTGTGTGTGTGTGGAGAAATGGGGAGTGTGTGTGGAGAAATGGGGAGTGTGTGTGTGTGGAGAAAGGGTGTGTGTGTGTGGAGAAAGGGAGAGTGTGTGTGTGTGTGTGTGTGTGTGGAGAAAGGGGGAGAGAGTGTGTGTGGAGAGAGAGAAAGGGAGAGAAAGAAGGAGAGGCAGAAAAAAAAGAGAGAAGGAGAGGGAGAAAATGAGAGAGATAGGAGCAGAGGGAGAGAGAGTAAAGGAGAGGGAGAGAATGAGCGGGAAAAGGAGAGGGAGAGAAGCAGAGAGAGAGAGGGAAAAGGAGAGAGAGAATGAGAGAGAGAGAGAGAGAGAGAGAAAGGAAGAAAAGGAGGGAGAGATAGGAGAGAGAGAGAAGGAGAGAGAGACAGAGAAGGAGAGAGGGAGAAGGAGATGGAGAAAATGTGGGAAAGGAGTGGGAGAAAAAGAGAGGAAGAAAAGGAGAGAGAAGTAGACAGAGAATGAGAGAGAGAGAAGGAGAGAGGGGAAGAAAAGGATGAAGAGGGAGAAAAGGAGAGAGGGAGAAGGAGAGAGAAAAGGGAGGGAGAAAAGGAGAGAGAGAAGGAGAGAGAGGGGGAAAAGGAGAAAGAGGAAGTAAAGGGAGAGGGAAAAGGAGAGAAGGAGAAAGGGAGAGATAGATTGAAGGAGAGAGAGTGAAGGAGGGAGAGGGAGAAAAAGGTATATTGAAGGAGGGAGAGAGATAAGAAGGGAGCGTGAATGAGAGAGAAGGATCGGAGATAGATAGAAAAAAGGAGCTAGAGTGAAGGAGGGAGAGAGCATGAAAAAAGGAAAAGGAGGGAGAAAAAAATGACAGGGTGAATGAGAGAGGGAGAGAAGGAAGGAGGGAAAAGGAAACAGAAAAAAGGAAAGAGATTAAAGGAGAGACAGAGAGAAGAAGGGAGTGAGATTGAAGGAGAGAGAGAGAGAGAAAAAGAGTGTGAATGAGGGAGAGGAAAGCGAGAAGTAGAGAGATTGAAGGAAGGAGAGAGAGAACAAGACAGGAGGAGAGGGAGAGAAAGAAAGAGGAAAGAGAGAGGAGAATGGAAATGAGAGAGAGATAGGAGAGAATGAGAGAAAAAGGAGAGAGGGAAAGAGTAAAGGAGAGAGAGAGTGAAGGAGAGAAATCGATCACAGCCTACTTGAAGTGCATCACTTCTAACCCCCTGATACCTTGCAGAGCTTCACTCCTATACCCCAGACACTCTGCAGAGACCTTACATATAACCCATGTTGCTTTGCACTTCTCTCCACATAACAAGGTCAGAGTTGTGGGTCGTGTTCCTCCTCCAGGACCAAATTATCACTTGGGCAGTAGCATTACAATGACATAATGCATGGTCTCTATGTTTTTTATTGACAAACATATATATTCTTATAAGAAGCATTATATATGACTTACACCAACACAACCCTCTGATACAGAGTAGATAAAGTACCTGCTCTGGGGATAATAATCTATAGAGATTGGATGACAATGTATAGAGCTGATAAAAGGTCATTTTGTATAATTGGTGCAAAAAAAAAATAGGGACTGAGACTGATAGCTATATACAAAGCTTAAAGATTACAGTAGGTACTGAAAAATACATACTATAAGACACGAGAAACAGTGTGACACATGAGGAAGTGACGACCCTGCTCCTGAGAACTTACAGTGTAAAGAAGATGGGGAAGTGACACAAGAAGGTGATAGTGTCGTGGGCAATGGCCCAGTCAGCAGGCAATAAACATTGAGAGCGGTGGCTGGGTGTCCAACAGGGACTTTTAATATTTTATAATATTTTATATTGCTTTGTATTTGCCACGTGTTATGGGTCAGTTTGACTGAGTAAAGAATGACAAAAATCTGATCTAATCAAGAAGGAGGCATCTTTATTTACTTGTACAAGAGAGTCCAAGGTGATAACCACAATGGCAGACAGAGCAAGTATGCAGAGAGATTCACGAGAGGGCTGTGAAGAGTCCATTTTCATGGTGAGGGGCTTGAATCCTGGTGACATGAGCTTCTATGAAACCATTCTGACCTTTGCTTCAACCTTGACAGCAGTTCGATTGATGAGAAGCACAAGGTGAGAGGTCCCAGTCCACCTAAGAGATAAAGAAACCTTATTAAGAGACTTCACAATGACACAATCTCACAGGTGAATATCATGCTTTGGTTTATCAGACATTTGAGGCAGTCTCTCTGCTACCTGATTATAATGCTTAAATTACAACGCAGTAAAAGTACACTATTGTACAACTTCCTAATTATCACAAAAACAGTTGATTGCACAGATACAGAACGTTCTGCCAGCTATATAGACTTATGTCACTTTCAATTTCCTCTACAGACTTCAGATAGGGATGTATAATATCAGTACATATGTTAATATATATTTTACCATCAGTCTCTATACTGAAGGAGTTCAATAGTAGATGGGGAGGCCAATTAAGTTGGTGTCGGCTACAGAGGTGAATTGCCACTGTTCCCACTCTTCGCAACTGATGACCAAAGGGGATAACCACAATGGCAGACAGAGCAAGTATGCATGAGAGGGCTGTGACGAGTCCTTTTTCATGGCGAGGGGTTTGTAAGCTTGCAACATTAGCTTCCATGAAACTATTCTGAACTATCCTTCAACCTTGGCAGCACTTCTATTGGGGAGGAGCACAAGATGAGAGGTCCTGTCCACCTAGGAGATAAAGAAACCTTATTAAGAAACTTCACAAGGACATAATATCACAGGACAATATCATGCATTGGTTTATCAAACATTTGAGGCAGTCTCTCTGCTACCTGATTATGATGCTTAAATTACCATGAGTCTCTGTACTGAATGAGTTTAGTAGTAGATTGGGAGGCCAGTTAAGTTGGTGTCGGCTACACTGGTGAGTTGCCACTGTTCATTCTTTTGAACTGAGGACCAAGGGGATAACCACAATGACAGACAGGGCAAGTATGCAAAGTGTGTCACGAGAGGGCTCATTGTCACAGTGTGGTCTTTATCTGAAAAAAAAACACACAGTGAAAGTACACTATTGTACAACTTCCTAATTATCACAAAAACAGCCGCTTGCACAGATACAGAACGCTCTGCCAGATATATAGACTTATGTCAATTTAAATTTCATCTGTATAGTTCAGATAGGGATGTATAATATCAGTACATATCTTAAAATATATTTTACCATCAGTCTCTATACTGAAGGAGTTCAGTAGTAGATGGGGAGGCCAGTTAAGTTGGTGTCGGCTACACAGGTGAATTGCCACTGTTCCCACTCTTCGCAACTGATGACCAATGGAATAACCACAATGGCAGACAGGGCGAGTATGCAGGGTGTCTAACCCGAGGGCTGTACAGAGTCCTTTCTCATGGTGTGGGGCTTGAACCCTTGCAACATGAGCTTCCATTAAACCATTTTGACCTTTCCTTTAACCTTGACAGCAGTTCAACTGGTGAGGAGCACAAGATGAGAGGTCCTGTCCACCTAGGAGATAAAGAAACCTTATTAAGAAACTTCACAAGGACATAATATCACAGGACAATATCATGCATTGGTTTATCAAACATTTGAGGCAGTCTCTCTGCTACCTGATTATGATGCTTAAATTACCATGAGTCTCTGTACTGAATGAGTTTAGTAGTAGATTGGGAGGCCAGTTAAGTTGGTGTCGGCTACACTGGTGAGTTGCCACTGTTCATTCTTTTGAACTGAGGACCAAGGGGATAACCACAATGACAGACAGGGCAAGTATGCAAAGTGTGTCACGAGAGGGCTCATTGTCACAGTGTGGTCTTTATCTGAAAAAAAAACACACAGTGAAAGTACACTATTGTACAACTTCCTAATTATCACAAAAACAGCCGCTTGCACAGATACAGAACGCTCTGCCAGATATATAGACTTATGTCAATTTAAATTTCATCTGTATAGTTCAGATAGGGATGTATAATATCAGTACATATCTTAAAATATATTTTACCATCAGTCTCTATACTGAAGTAGTTCAGTAGTAGATGGGGAGGCCAGTTAAGTTGGTGTCGGCTACACAGGTGAATTGCCACTGTTCCCACTCTTCGCAACTGATGACCAATGGAATAACCACAATGGCAGACAGGGCGAGTATGCAGGTTGTCTAACCCGAGGGCTGTACAGAGTCCTTTCTCATGGTGTGGGGCTTGAACCCTTGCAACATGAGCTTCCATTAAACCATTTTGACCTTTCCTTTAACCTTGACAGCAGTTCAACTGGTGAGGAACACAAGGTGAGATGTCCAGTCCACCTAGGAGATAAATAAACCTTATTAAAAGACTTCACAAGATATAATCACCCAGGTCAATATCATGCATTGGTTTATTAGACATCTCACCAGAGGGATGCAGACCATTCTGACCTTTCCTTCAACCTTGACAACAGTTTGATTGGTGAGGAACACAAGCTGAGAGGTCGAGTCCACCTAGGAGATACATAAACCTTATTAAGATACGTCACAAGGACATAATCTCACAGGCCAATATCATGCATTGGTTTATCAGACATCTCTCACCAGAGGGCTTCAGACCATTCTGACCTTTCCTTTAACCTTGACAGCAGTTCAACTGGTGAGGAACACAAGGTGAGATGTCCAGTCCACCTAGGAGATAAATAAACCTTATTAAAAGACTTCACAAGATATAATCACCAAGGTCAATATCATGCATTGGTTTATTAGACATCTCACCAGAGGGATGCAGACCATTCTGACCTTTCCTTCAACCTTGACAACAGTTTGGTGAGGAACACAAGCTGAGAGGTCGAGTCCACCTAGAAGATAAACAAACCTTATTAAGAGACTTCACAAAGACATAATCTCCCAGGTCAATATCATGCATTGGTTTATCAGACATCTCACCAGAGGGCTGTAAAGCGCCTTTTTTATGCAGAGGGGCTTGCAACCTTGTGACATGAGCTTCCATGAAACAATTCTGACCTTTTTATGAAGAACCAGACTTGATGGGTAATATATTTTAGAGAGTAAGAAAATGTAAGAAAATATAGCCTTTAAATACCAAATGTAATTATACTGTAACTACAATTCCCTGCTACTACAAAAGGTGAGGAATGCAGTGAAAAAGATGCACAAGACGATAACGGCTGTCCCAATAAAGCATAATTGCATATGATTAATAATGAATTAAATGCTGTATATGCCCATTTACCCATTACCTATAATGCAATTTATAGGACTACAGTATGTCTCTGTACATCACATTAACTTGCAGATCTTCAGTCCCTACAGTCCCTGATGTTTTTGTGATATATGATGCTTTGCTTTCATATACATATACCAAGGTACTTATTAATAGACTGCGGGGAACTGGGGTTGATGTATTTTTCTTGGAGAAATTGGCAACATAAAACTCTGTGGTACTCACTAAGGCAGCTCTCCTCACATACTTACTCACAAGTGATTATATACACAGCGACATATAGCAAAACTCATATACATTAAGGTGACAAAACTTCCCTTTCAATGGGTATAATACACAAGGCAGAGCTGCTGTAAAACCAAGTGCATCCCTGCCATACCAATAAAAGGTGAGGTCTGGCCAGTGTAGAGTCTATATAGTCACGAACAAATAAACTGAAGACACGTATTTTGCTCACCTCACAGATGTATCTCCTCACATATGTAATTATAACTTATATTTATAGCGTGCTACCATTTGCTGTAGAAAGACACAAGGGATACAGTAAACACATGAGACTTGTGACTATACAATCTTATACATATTATTAGAAAGCTACAATTCCCCTAATTACCCAATTATTAAGCTTTACCTTTATCTATAAAATATCTCAGACTTCATTACAAGGTACAGTAAGCTGCTCATCTGTTGGTCTTCCTCATATAAGTGCCCTGGCATCCCATCCCAGCTCCTTATATAGGAGGCCTGGGCTCTGTGACATCATCTACTATGACATGTCTCTGATGTAAGGGCCCAGCTGAGCCTTGCAATGGCAGCCATTAGACAACTCCTCATATAGTGCTTATATCACATATATAGTTGTGGATCTTGCAATGTTGGTGACGTTTGCGATGTTGGTCATGCTTTTGCATCCCTCGCGAATCGAGACACTCAACTGCGAGCCTCGTGAAGTGAGGTGAGCAGTTGGCGTTACCAATACCGGACACCGACGGGGACTGCAACCAGTATTATTAAAAGCTATATTCTAACACTTTAGATTTCTCTTTGGTATCAGCTGATTCTATATGCCTTTGACCAGGTGTGAGCCATCGCTTTAGAAGTCTCATGTGATCATATATATGAGCTGATTTCATCCATTCTGTTAGAGATCTCGGCTGATTTCATCCATTCTGTTAGAGATCTCGGGTCACCATTAAAGATCTTAGTTTGTTAGTGGGATTCATGTCACTGATTAAAAACTTATGATAAAATATTCCAAAATACTTCAGTCTTTAGCATGTGTTTATTGGTTATAAGTACAAAACCTTGTTACATCAGCAATTTCAGACATGTCATGTGTGAATAAATGTCTACCTATGATTTTAAGAATGGCCTAAGTCACATTGTACCAAACTAAACATTCAAGCTCCACATCCATTACACATGCATTCAATCTTAATTAGCAATTCTACAGTATCTCCATTTCGTTCTGGTTCACCTTTATATAACAAACTTTCAATCTCCGTTTGGTCCTTTATGTCCCATACATTCAATTTGAAGACTTCCATTGTTCATAGCATCTTAGTCCGTTTTAGTATGTGTGTCCAATAAAATAAAAAAATCAATAAACAAGGGTTATCCAATATTGCCAGTTAAGGGTATATGCACAAGGTCAGTAAATTCCATTCTAGCCGGTACTGACCCTTTTGTGTAACCCCTTGCTTGCCAAGTTGAGCCTAACACATTTGATAGTATTTAATTCCTTGGTCATTTGTTCATTTACATAATACTTTATTGGTGATGAATATTGTTTATGCATGATCAATTCATTACCAACAATTCAGATATGTCTGGTGGACTGATTCCTTTCATATATTTTTCACTTATGGAATGCCCTATTTGTGACTTTCACAGGATTTCTTCACTTACTTATTGACCGTTTATTTCATATATATCTTTGGCACCACATGCAGTGATTTGCTTCTCTTTTTTCTTTTTGTTGTATAGTTATTCATTTATAGCAACTGTATGTTGGATTGACCAGAGCTACTATCTTTATTGGAAACCTTTCTGTATCTTTAGTAGTCAAGTTACTCCAGTGAAGCCTACACATTTATTATACATGTGTATATATGTTTGGTCTGGGCCTGCATAACTGCTGCCGGCACTGGGGAGCTACAGTTCATTGAGGGAACCATGAATGCCAACATTTACTGTGACATACTGAAGCAGTTAGAGACTGGGCTGCAGGGCAGTATTCCAACATGATAACGACCCCAAACACACCTCCAAGATGACCAATGCCATGCTAAAGAAGCTGAAGGTAAAGATGATGGACTGGCCAAACATGTCTCCAGACCTAAACACTACTGAGCATCTGTGGGGCATCCTCAAATAGAAGGTGGGGAAGTGTAATGTCTCTAACATCCACCAGCTCCATGATGTCTTTATGAAGTAGTGGAAGAGGACTCCAGTGGCAACCTGCGAAGCTCTGGTGAACTCCATGCCCATGAGGGTTAAGGCAGTGCTGGAAAATAATGATGGCCACACAAAAGATATAATCAAATATTTACAACAATGTACTGTATGTATATATATGTATTTATATATATATATATATATATATATATATATATATATATATATATATACATAACACACATATCATATAGAATATACATTACGGTATATGTACTTGTGGAGCTTGCAATTAATAGTTTTAGTACAGTTTAGTATAACAGTTAACATCTGATTTTAATTTAATTCAAATGATACACAGGGCTTGTGGCCATTTTAAGACGATGGAGTATGGTATAAGAGGCTGGGTAGTTTTTACTTCAGTTTTAGTTCTTGTATTGTCAAGTAAAAAAACTTGATGTCTGCTACACAGTGGCGGCTGGTGACTTTCCAAGTTGGTGGAGCGGAAGGAAGATACCTGGCCCCTCCCCTTAAATTGCCCAAAAGTATAAACTCCTCCCCTACATGTTACCTCTGTAGGCCCTGCCCACTCTGTGTCAGCATAGTGTCTGGGAGGTGCTGGTTTGATACTTGCGGGAAAGAGACAGCAAAACCAGGTAAGAGGAAGACAGGGGGGGGGGGGGGGGGAGGATTGGGGTACGGGAAGAAATGGCCTTACTCTTGCAATGTGGGTGTGAAGGATCGGGGTGCGGGAGGACATGGCCTAACACTTAATGTCGGAGTGTTAAGGATTTGGCTTTGGGGAAGACAGGTTCTTACAGGAGGATTGGGGTACGGGAAGAAATGGCCTTACTCTTGCAATGTGGGTGTGAAGGATCGGGGTGCGGGAGGACATGGCCTTACACTTAATGTTGGAGTGTTAAGGATTTGGCTTTGGGGAAGACAGGTTCTTACACTTGCCCTTGGGGGTGTGAAGGATAGTGGTATGGGAAAGACAGGGCCTTTCACTTACCGTGTGTGTGTGGGGGTTAACGATCGGGGTATGAGGAAGACAGGTTATTTTTCTTGCCCTGGGGGGTGTCAAGGATTTGGGTATGAGGAAGAGAGGGCCTTACTCGTACCGTTGGGTGTGAAGGATCGGGGTATGGGAAGACAGGTTCTTACACTTGCCCTGGGGGGTGTGAAGGATCAGGGTACGAGGAAGACAGTGCCTTACATTTTCCTGGGGGGTGTGAAGGATTGGCTTAATGGGAAGACAGGGCCTTACACATGCCATGGGGGTGTAAAAGATCTGGGTAAAGGGAAGACAGGTTCTTACATTTGCCCTGGGAGGTGTGAAGGATCGGAGTACAAGGAAGACAGGGCCTTACACTTACCATGGGGGGGTTGAATGATCGGGGTACAAGGTAGACAGGTCCTTCCACTTTCTGCGTGGGTGTGAAGCATCGTGGTACATATAACCTCTCCATATAACTTCCTCTTTATATAACACCTCCTAACACTGTATATAACCTCTTTACATAACCCCCATATTATAGTATATATATATATATATATCTTCTCCATATAAATAAAGTATATAACCACTATATTGCTTCATAGAGCCTCTCCATATAACTCCTCTCTATCTAACACCTCCAACACCTCATATCGCGGTAAATAGCCACTCCATATAATTCCTGGATATATCCTCTCTATATAACTCCTCCTATTGCTCCATATGCCTTCTCCCTTTTGTTCTATATAACATCTCTCTATATATATATCTATTCCCCCATATAACCTCTCCCTATTATATTATACTAGCGACTTGCCCGTCAAAAAATGACTGCAATTAAATGTGTATGTTTTGAATTCTGTTTTGCACTTAATATGAGTGTTTGACACTTTTAACCTTTTTCTTATCTATAAAGAAGTACAATTATTATATTAAATGTGTTTATTTTTTTAACATGCAACTTGTAGGTGACCAACTGCTAAACCATCTTTTTTTTAACAATTTTAACATTATAATGTAAGAATAGGTCAACATTGTATGAATGAGTATTGTAAACATTACATATTGTTTTGTAATATGCAACTTGTAGATTAACAACTGGTAAACTACATATTATTGAATCCAGAGGAAGACAAACAGTAACCCCCCCCCCCCCCCATTGAAAGTTGGCCAATTGTATCAAAGGGGGGGGGGGAAATAATTCCTCTCTGACCCCATTAACTGGTGATCAGATTACTCCCTGGATAAATATTCACCATTGAATTATACATTTAAATTGTTCAAAAAAAGCTCCTCTTCCTCTTAACATGAAACCTTAAATATATACAATGAAATAACTTAGTACATTTAAAAAAAAAATAGTAACATTAGAAACAGTAATGTAAAAAATTAACTAATAATGAAATAATTAATGTATAATTTCTACAAGTAATAAGTTCATTTGGACAATTCAATAAACGAACATATGAATAAGTTTATAATTAAAAGTTATATTTTACATAAAGCAAGATACAGTTACACAATGGGTTTTAGACAAAACAGATAACAGACAAGAAGTATTAAGACAATATTTACAAATATAATACTGATACGAATTCTACATTATGTAATATAAAGATACAAAATACTACCACTTGTGGTCAGTTTTGGAAGTTCAGCCTCCATCAGGTTTCTCTTTGGTCAGGAAACGCCTCTGCTCAGCTGGGCTTATTTGGCACACTTCCTCTGGACTGCATCTTGGCTTTTTATATCATATTGTAGCACATGACCCACCCTCTTTATACGTAATACATGGCTATAAGTTGAAATTAGACTGTTTGTGTCTATCTAGGTGGTAACATTACACTCATATACACCCATCTAGAGTTTTGTATTCGGCTGTCTAAAAATGTACACCTAAGACTTGCTGTTTTTACTGTAAATAAGACCTTTGTGATTATCTGAGTTATTTTGAGTGGGGCTACTCACACCTGTTGTCTTTTCCCACACAGACTTGGTTTTTAGCTGATTACATACACATACAGTCAGGTCCATAAATATTGGGACATCTACATAATTCTAATCTTTTTGGCTCTATAGATCACCACGATGGATTTGAAATGAAATGAACAAGATGTGCTTTAACTGCAGACTTTCAGCTTTAATTTGAGGGTATTTACATCCAAATCAGTTGAACAGTGTAGGAATTACAACAGTTTGTATATGTGCCTCCCACTTTTTAAGGGACCAAAAGTAATGGGACAATTGGCTGCTCAGCTGTTCCATGGCCAGGTGTGTGTTGTTCCCTCATTATCCCATTTACAAAGAGCAGATACAAGCTCCAGTGTTCATTTCAAATGTGCTATTTGCATTTGTTGCTGTTAACTCTCAATATGAGATCCAAAGAGCTGTCACTATCAGTGAAGCAAGCCATCATTAGGCTGAAAAAACAAAACAAACCCATCAGAGAGATAGCAAAAACATTAGGTGAGGCCAAATCAACTGTTTGGAACATACTTAAAAAAAAAGAACGCACCAGTGAGCTCAGCAACACCAAAAGACCAGGAAGACCACGGAAAACAACTGTGGTGGATGATCGAAGAATTATTTCCCTGGTGAAGAAAACACCCTTCACAACAGTTGGCCAGATCAAGAACACTCTCCAGGAGGTAGGTGTATGTGTGTCAAAGTCAACAATCAAGAGAAGACTTCACCAGAGTAAATACAGAGGGTTCACCACAAGATGTAAACCATTGGTGAGCCTCAAAAACAGGAAGGCCAGATTACAGTTTTCCAAAAAACACATAAAAAAGCCTTAACAGTTCTGGAACAACATCCTATGGACAGATGAGACTAAGATCAACTTGTACCAGAGTGATGGGAAGAGAAGGGTATGGAGACGGAAAGGAACTGCTCATAATCCAAAGCATACCACCTCATCAGTGAAGCATGGTGGTGGTAGTGTCATGGCGTGGGCATGTATGGCTGCCAATGGAACTGGTTCTCTTGTATTTATTGATGATGTGACTACTGACAAAAGCAGCAGGATGAATTCTGCCAAATGCTTCAGAACTCATTGGACGGCGCTTCACAGTGCAGATGGACAATGACCCGAAGCATACTGCAAAAGCAAGCAAAGAGTTTTTTAAGGGAATGTTATGCAATGGCCAAGTCAATCACCTGATCTGAATCCGATTGAGCATGCATTTCACTTGCTGAAGACAAAACTGAAGGGAAAATGCCCCAAGAACAAGCAGGAACTGAAGACAGTTGCAATAGAGGTCTGGCAGAGCATCACCAGGGATGAAACCCAGCGTCTGGTGATGTCTATGCATTCCAGACTTCAGGCTGTAATTGACTGCAAAGGATTTGCAACCAAGTATTAAAAAGTGAAAGTTTTTTTATGACTGTTAATCTGTCCGATTACTTTTGGTCCCTTAAAAAGTGGGAGGCACATATACAAACTGTTGTAATTCCTACACCGTTCACCTGATTTGGATGTAAATACACTCAAATTAAAGCTGAAAGTCTGCAGTTAAAGCACATCTTGTTCGTTTCATTTCAAATCCATTGTGGTGGTGTATAGAGCCAAAAAGATTAGAATTATGTTGATGTCCCAATATTTATGGACCTGACTGTATAACTAGCTAATTTATACACAAATATAAAATATATATATATTTGTGGGAAAAAGACCTGAGGTATAATGTCTTGATACAAACACACAATTGTTATAACAAATTATTAACACTAGATTTTTTAGTTTCTATATAATAAGTTATATTTCTAAAATACACCTTGAAATCATGTTAAAAGTTGTCTGTATATAAGCCATATTTTACAGTAACTTGTGTTAACATTTAAACTTGGTAAAAGGCCACTTCCAAGAAATTTAAGTAACTTTTTTTTTGGTTCACTTTTTGTTGTTATTCTTGTAATTCTTGAAAATGGCACATAGAGATTCTTATGTGAAATAGTGGTCCTCTAAAAAGAGTCCAAGTGACATAACATTTCGTACTCGAAATAAAACCATTGTTCTCTATATTTGTTTATTTTTTTGTTGTAAATTTGTTCTTGAGATGAAAGGATTGTTGGAAAATGGCAACAATGTGAAATTCTGGTCCTCTTAAAAGAGTCCCAGAAACATCTAATTTCGTCCTGGAAGTAAAACCATTGTACTCTATGTTTTTTGCCATTTTATAGAGTTTCTTAGTGAAATAGTGGTCCTCTAAAAAGAGTCCGAGTGACATAAAAGTTTGTCCTCGAAATAAAACCACTTTTCTCTATATTTATTTTTTCTTGTGAATTTGTCCTTGAGGTGAAAGGATTTTTTTTTTCTTTCATGTCTTGTATTGTTATTGTTTTTTTAATTGAAGTTATAGTACTTCATAGTAGACAATGTTTTTTGTAAAAATGTGTCCATCCTCTAATAAATCACCTTGACTTTCATTGTTTTCAATGTAAACTTTAATAGCCTGTGGATTTTTGCACCTTGAGAAGGCAACATATAATTGTCCATGTGCAAATACTGGTTGTTCCAAGAATATACCCACAGATTTGAAAGTTTGACCTTGTGATTTATTAATGGTCATGGCAAATGCCATGATGATGGGAAATTGTCTTCTTTGAAGTACAAAAGGGAAGCTACTTTCACTTGGTTCTAAATCTATTCTTGGTATGAAAACTCTCTCTCCTTTATGGGTACCAGTTAGAATTTCAGCATCTATAAAATGGTCCTTTAATTGTTGGACAATTAATCTTATCTTATCCCATTGCATAGGCCTTTTTTTGGGTTCATATTTCGCAGTAACATCACAATTGCACCTTTCTTTAGCTGCAAAATATGTGGTGGCATTCCAGAGGGAGTTAATGAGTTTACGAATTCAGTGGAAAAGTTTGCCTGACTTTCTTTGTCATCAACAAGTACAGAGTCAGCACTGTGATAATTTTTTGGGAGTGCATTAATTTTTTTAAATATTTCATTATTGAGGAGCAATGCATCCTTAGTTTTGCATGTTAGTAAAACTTTGTTAGCAAGTTCTGCATAGTCGTCGTTATTTATAGTAGTTTGGAATATAGCCAATATAAGATCTTGTTTGCAAATCATATAATCTGGGATGTGCACAGTGTCCAGAGGTACATTTTGGATTTGTTCTGTTTTTCCTTCTCCAATTGTAATAAGCCAATAATTGAAATAATTTTCTCCTTCTGATCTCATATTTTCTTGTAATTGAAGATGGGTAAAATGTTTCCATAGTGTACTGTTCGATTTCCATGTACAACGACAGGTAATGTTTGTCTAAAATCGCCACCTAACAACATGAGTTTTCCACCAAATGGCAAAGTATTAGCCATGATTTCACGAAGCAAACGGTCAATACATTGTAGGGCATGGCATGACATCATTGTAGCTTCATCTATTATAATTAATTTACTTTTTTATTTATTTTTTCGCTTGTAATGATGTAAATTTAATATCGACACGGATGTTTCTAAAATAGGCACTGGTACTTTAAATCCAGTCCTTCCACCTTCTAACAAAAGTGCGGCAATTCCAGTCGTTGCAAATGCCAGCGCTATTTGACCTTGTGCTCGTACAAAACTCATCAATAAATTAAATAGATACGTTTTTCCTGATCCACCAGGTCCATCGAGATAGTAATAATGCTCTTTTACCATGTCATCATCTAGTGCATTTTTGATAGCATTAAATGCTTGCAATTGTAATGTATTTAAAGTTGCAAGTCTTTCTTCTGTTCTTTCTCTTTGTAGTTGAATGTCATAGTCTTCAAAGTTGATGTCGTCTATAAGCCCTGGATCTGGCAGATTAAAACTTGCACAACTTAATCCATGAGTTAAAAAGACCTCTTGGATTTCAATTAATGCTTATAATTGTGCAATAGGCTCATTGTATCATTTGAGAAGATACAAATAAATGCAAATTGTTTCCTCATCTGCCGTGGCATTTGACATAGTGCTGCTTCTTCTAGACATCTTTCCCATTCTGTATCATTAGCTAGGAAGTTTCTATGGCGCACAACTAAATGAAATGATTCATATACTATGTCATTAACAGTTCTTAAGTGTTCAAAACTTTGTGCACCAGGAACATTTAGAAGTAGTAGTCATAAGCAGAAACGTTTATAGGTCTCTTGGACTTACAGTGTAAATTCTTGGTATTATTTTATTTCCACGCATTTTTCTTTTTTGCCATAATCCATTAACAAAAACATAATGGTATGGAATGTCAATATATAAGAATTCTCTTGCCTCTAAGTCAGTAGAATTTAATTAGAACCATGCAGTTAGTGTAGTGTGGCGCTGCTCACTTTGTGCTAAAGCATTAGTTTTTAATTGCCAGCATGCAAATACACTAAATGTCTTTGTGGCAAATGTACAGCTAATTGATATACTGCATGTGGTCGATCGTGCATTTAACATTTTAGTAGACGCCACATAGCTTCTGGCGCACTGACGTAGCGAGCATCTACATGAGAGGCAAGTTCATCATGTACTAACTCACTGGGTTTGTTATTTTCTGCACTTTTGACAACTACAGTAGCTGCATCATAGCCTTTGTAAATATATTTGTAGACATATTTTATGGATTTTATGGAAGTGCAAGCTTCTACATTAATGTGTGCATTATACTTCATGAGTAAATGTGGATTGTATGGTACGACATATCTGTTGTCGACCTTTTTGCCGCGGATAATGGCAGTTTGGCCTTCTCTTCTTCTATATAATGGATAGCCATCACAATTAGCATAAGTTTTATCTTGATAATTTTTGGGGAATTTTTTAGCACATTTCTTATTTTCCATACATGGTGACTATGGATTAAGATCTCCACATGGTCCGTGAATCATACGATGAGTTACAATCTCATATAGTCTACCATGTATTTCTGGATCTGGTAGTTCAGGAATAATGACAGAATCTACTTTCTCACCAGTATCTAACTTATGTTTTTCTTGAAGGATTATAAGAATATGTGAATGTGGAAGTCCTCTTTTTTGAAATTCAATGGTATAAACATAAGCCAGACATTTGCCAAATAACTGAGTTATGGTTATGTCACGTATTAATTCATTTAATTTTATTTTAAATACTCTGGCTACTAAATCTGGTCTATCGGAAGCAGTTTGGCCAATGAGTAAATTTTGTGTAATCTCTGGCCATTGTGGATTACATGTAAATGTAATAAATAAATCAGGTTTCCCAAATTTGGTGACAATAACCATGGTGTAACGGATCTCCTGGCACCCCGACCGGGTACCTCCGTTGATGGACGCGTCCTAGTTTGCATCGAGGCCTACAAGCACCGCACCGGACACCACAACAACCACAGACTCCACAACCGCCGTAGCTTAACTGGAGCCGCGCCGTCTTCCTTCTACCCTGTATGAATCTCCAGCATCCAGGATCGTGTGGGGAAGACCTCTCCTCCAACGAGGGTACATCAGGAACAAGGGTTCAGTAGTTACAGCTCCAGGGAGTATGCAAAAGCATAGCAATCCCCAGTATGATATAGCGATCCCTTCCAAGAACGAGACGAGGCTACGTTTTGAAGGGTCAAGCAGGACTCTCTTGCTGGCACACCCAGCCTGGTTTTTATTACAGTCTGGAAAACAGAACACACCCAGGGGAAGGTATAAACAACCAATAACACAATAGTAATGCCCACAGTTTCCCTCCCCTCTACTTGAGAGATAATTGAGTTTATTACTGTATCTACTCAATTATCTCCCAGCTAAAACTTACACATTTTTATACATTTTTATAACTTTATGATTTTACATAGTACATAAATAAATCTTACATTTTTATGAACAACATAAATTGTGGAACAACATATTAAAAAATGGCATGAATCAGACCAGGGGTTCAAAAGTTAGTAAAAGTATCTTTTACCCATAACACACAGACATTTCACAGGCAATACACATCCCTCATAGTTGGCCCCACAATACACATAGAGGGACAATAGGTGGGTCACACCTCCCTGAGGCTACCTGGCAACTTTGATACAATCAGACATGGATTAGATCATCCTTCTTTGTTCTTATGTCTGAGAATGAAAACACTTTATACAATAGACTTCCTTATCTTATGAGGAGTTTCTGTAACAGGATTATCTCCCATGCCAAGGTCTGCACTAGTCTGGGCCAATATTCTGCAGAGCATAAACCAACATACATACAGTATAATAGTAGGATCATATTTTAACCATAATAATCATAAAACAGGGTAAAACAGTGATGGGTTCCGTTACACACCTCCCCCGTGACCATAAGCCGGCATACACGGTCTGATCCCAACGGATCGGCCTGGGGATGTCCGGACAAAAGTATTTGTTGGTCAATTCTCTAGTTTGACAACCCATCAGCATTACTGCAATTCACATTTACTCACATTTCACATATCCCCAGATAGCCGGGATCTGAGCGCACAAAACAACCGAATAGCGCTCAGATCCTCTTCACACAGTTCAATTGCCATGTAGCTAAAGTCTTTCCCATAGTCTTTCATTATATGAATGGGCTCCATGGCATAGCTATCTGTGGTATCATGGTTCACACAGGGCAAGTACCGAATGACCCCCCTGTATGTAGAGGGCCAGAATGAGTGACATACACTCTGGTATGGCCGAATACTGTGTTTAAAGGGCAATATGTCCCAGGGCCATAGTCGCAGGGCAGGAGGCTGGCAAACAGTCCTCTCCAAGACAAAGTGGCGAAGGGCACTTCGTCACACATCTCCCCTTTGGGGGGAAGTCTAACCAGGCACCTGACCTTCTGCCGGTCGGTGCCTCCGTTAGACGATCCACCAACCCACAATAAACCAGTGCTAGAGCAGCCCCCCCACAACAACAAAGTGCAAGAGCAGCTCACCCACAACAAACAGTTACTGCACCTGGATATTTCGCTGTGGTGATGGGGCAACACGCTGAGGGGACTTGAGGGGCCGAGGCCAGCGGCACTCTGCCCTGATGCCAGCTCTTCTGCTGGTATAACCTGCAGGACATCCTGCTCTGTACAAAGGGACAAAGGGAGGGCAGAGGCTGACTGCACTCTGCCCCGCTGTCAGCTCTTCTGCTGGGGTACTTGGGACATATTCCGGCTCAGTAGCCAGGGAAACGTAAGGGTCAGTGGGGGTTAACATTTTCTCTGTTAACCCTGGGGCCACATTAGGAGTTAGCTGGGGAGGGGAATTTGTACTTACCCCCTCCTCTGGTTGTCCCAGTGAGGGTAGTTGGGGATCTGGACAGGCTGTCCAGCATCCCGGTAGGTCAGGCACAGAGACCACGGTCCCATCTGCGCCGTCTGGGAGATTGGTGTCTCCCCTTGTTATGGTAAACTGTCGCTGGGGGGAGAGGGCGACACCTTCAACTCCCTGGGGTTCACACTGCCGCTGGGGGGGAAGGACGACCCCTTCTGCCCCCTGGGGTTCACACTGCCGCTGGGGGGGAAGGACGACACCTTCTGCCCCCTGGGGTTCACACTGCCGCTGGGGAGGGAAGGACGACACCTTCTGCCCCCTGGGGTTCACACTGCCGCTGGGGGGGAAGGACGACACCTTCTGCCCCCTGGGGTTCACACTGCCGCTGGGGGGGAAGGACGACACCTTCTGTCCCCCTGGGGTTCACACTGCCGCTTGGGGGGAAGGACGACACCTTCTGCCCCCTGTGGTTCACACTGCCGCTGGGTGGGAAGGATGACACCTTCTGCCCCCTGGGGTTCACACTGCCGCTGGGGGGGGAAGGACGACACCTTCTGCCCCCTGGGGTTCACACTGCTGCTGGGGGGGGAAGGACGACACCTTCTGCCCCCTGTAGGGCCGGTAGAGAGACCTCGGTACCATCTCTACCTGCCATCTGGAGGTCATCCCAGGACCAGTCAATGAAGTCTGGTTCTGCTTGTCGAGTAGGTTGGGGCTGCACGAAGCTGAGCAGGTATTGGTAGTCCTGCTCCAGCTCCCACTCTCTCGTTACCAGGTGGGTCATGTCTTTGCTCACCTCGCCTTCGTCATCCCAGACATACATGCCCATCCGGTAGTCGTAGATGTCCCAAAACCTAGACTCCTCCGTGCTGCCAAGATCAATGTCGTCCTCCAAGGCATCCCATAATAAACCCGGGCCATCATAATCATCCCCCTCCGGTAAGTCGTGTTCAGCCGTCCAGGGGGTAAGTCGAACGGTATGCCACCAGAGGGCCTGGTATGCGTTGTCTAGCCAGATCTCTCGCCGTACCAGGGTCTCTAGTCTTGTCACCCACTCATCCATAACAGGATAACAGGATTATCTCCCATGCCAAGGTCTGCACTAGTCTGGGCCAATATTCTGCAGAGCATAAACCAACATACATACAGTATAATAGTAGGATCATATTTTAACCATAATAATCATAAAACAGGGTAAAACAGTGATGGGTTCCGTTACACACCTCCCCGTGACCATAAGCCGGCATACACGGTCTGATCCCAACGGATCGGCCTGGGGATGGCCGGACAAAAGTATTTGTTGGTCAATTCTCTAGTTTGACAACCCATCAGCATTACTGCAATTCACATTTACTCACATTTCACATATCCCCAGATAGCTGGGATCTGAGCTCCCTGGAAAGAAGATGGTAAAATTATGGCTTTCCCCGCTGTTATGTCTCTGCTTGTAGCAACCTCAGCGACATAATCCATAAATCCAAAATACTGTTCTACACGTAGTTTATCTTGTTGATATTAAATGAAGTTTAAATTATTGGCCTCAACTTGCAAATAGGAATCAATAATCCATTGTGTTAGTTTTCCCCCACATAAAATTGGATTGAATCCATTTCGAATGGCTATTTGAGCGACTTTAAATTCAAGCATTGAAATATTATTTTGCACTAACACTTTAGAATTTGGGTAACTTGGAAGGGTTAATTTTGGTTGCCAACCTGATTCTCTGTGTTGGAAAAAATATTGGATATGTCATTGGATCTAAATCTGTACTTAAGATACTTATATTAATGAAAGGTTGCTCCTCATTTCTGGGATATATTCTAATGTCTCTTTGAAATGGTGGTTCTCCTTCATAATTTTGAAACACCATTGCAACCTCATTTGATGTTGGCAAGTTATACCGGCGTTTATCAGTATGTCTATCTCTTTTAAGCACCATATTGACCTTTGGGATTGGCAATTGATGTATTTCTGCATGAAGTTGTTGTTCCTTTTCTACTTCTGCTAATTTTTTATAAGCTTGAGTGTAGGGGTTATTGGCCATAATTTTATCTAGCTCTATAAAAACAGCATTTTTTATTTTCTTGAAGCTGCATATGTTGGTCAACAGCTTCCATTGTATCTAGGACATATAGTTGAGCTAATGTTCTTTGCTCTCCTTCCTCTGGATGTAAATAGGAAGTACAATGATACATTTGTCCTTGCACTTTAAAGCAGTAAGGGCCATGTCCTGGCACATTAGCAGCTAATGTTGCCCCCATAGATGCAAAGGATATGGCACTATTGTATGATCTTATGTTTGTCTGGAAATTCTTGTAGGTGGGAAAAGCAGGTTCAGTCATAATGCTTTTTAAATATGGTGGGAATTATTGTCTTTCTAGAAGTTTGACCTTGCCTTTTTGACAGCAACTAATAAACTGTCCATCTGTGGGTCTTTCCTGTTTGAAATGATAAGCCTCACAAAACTGACAGAGAATATTCATGTCACCCCAATTATGAAGCTCTACTGCTAAAGACTTAGGTAAAGTACAATTTGAGGAACATATGTCAATGTGAGTCTCTAAGTAATCAGTAGAAATGTTATGTGATTGTTCAGCAACAGGTTCTAAATGCTTTTGTTTTTTTGTTGCCTTCTTATGGGTTGTTTTTATTTTTTCAGCTGCTAGTCTTTTGCTTGCAAGTCATTTGTGTTCTTTTTCTCTCTGAATTTCCTTCTGCTCCGGCATCTGCTGCTTTGCCCATGTTTTTTAACGTTCTCTATTTTGGCGTCTTTTCTTTTCCTGTGTCTTGTCAGTATCTGCCATCTTAATCTGTAAATAAAAATAATGTATTATTATTTTGGTTACCGATTGGAATTATTTTAGTAAGTACATTTAGTCTGATTTTGTTGTTATGCTGTTTTATGTGCAACAGTGTTGTTATTATAGATTTAGGTTGTGTGTTTTGGGTTGTAGGTTACTGTAGGCGAGAGTGTGTTCATAGTGGGAAATTGTTATGTGTTACTACTATTTTTTGTCCTATTCTTTTTTTGTGGCTGTTATTAAGTAGATATAATGTTTATAGGTTTGGCTTATGGGCATATTCTGCAAAATTGACTATTTGCGTAAAGTCAGTAAGTGTTAGTAATATTTTTTTGGAAGTACTTTTGGGCTTGTAGGGTGTTGTCCCTAAAAGAGACTTGCTAGTTGCATTTTGGAGGCGTTAATAAGATTTGTTGTAGTATCCTAATTTGTGATTCTGTTTAGGTTGTGGGTTTAATGTTGTAGGTTAGTGGCGATAGAAGACATTTTTTTCTCGAATTTGTTATGTGTTGCAACTATTTTTTGTAGTATCCTGTTTTGTGTGCAGTACGTTTGTGCTAATAGATTTAAGTTAGGGCTTATTGTTATAGGTTGTTGGCGCTAAAAGAGGATTTCTTGGGAAATGTGCAAGTAATATTTGTTCAAGGATCGTCCTTTTTCTGTGTCATTCTTGTTATTGTTTTCTTATTATTTTGTTATATAACATGCTTTTATTGTTTCTCTTTTTGTACTTGTTGTACTATACCTTGTTATTGGAAGTCTTAGTTGTCTGTTATTGGCACTGTATCCGGTGCTGCAAATCTTCGTGCGACAGTCTTCCCGCAGTGTCTGTTATAAGAGATAAAGAGAAATGTTATTTGAGTGAAATATTGAGTTGAACAACAGCATCTTATTTTTTGTAAACAAATGTATTTGCATTGTTCTTTTATTTTTTGTCTGTAAAATAGTGCACATTTGAAAGTCTGTGTGAAAGGGTTGATCCCTGGCAATTATTTAGTAGTATCCTGTTTTGTGTAGGCCACAGTTGTAATTGTGTTCTTGGTTTAGTCTTATAGTTTTCTGCAGACAAAAGAGGCTTCTTCTTTTTGGAATTGTGTATGCGTTGTAAATGTTTGTTATACTATAGTGTCTTGTGTCTCTCAGTTTTGCGATGAGTGATTTACGTTATGGGTTAGGGTTCCAGTTTGTTGCAGACTAAACAGGAATGCTTGTTGCATTTTTGGTGAGTTACCAAGATTTGTTATACTTTCCTGGTTAGTGTGCACCATTTTTCAGATGTTAGATTTGGGTTATGCTTTAGGGTTACATGTTCTTGCAGGCTAAATCTAAATCCTTGTTCTATTTTGGAAATGTTAGCAGTATTTGTTATACTATCCTGTTTTGTGTCCGCCAGTTAGATTTGGTGTATGGTTTTGGCTCAGAGGTTTTTGGCAAGTAAAGATGTATAATTTCCTTTTGCATGTGTTATTAGTATTTTTGCAAGTGTGGTGTGTTGTGTTGGCTGTAATTAGTATTAGGGGCTTGTTATTTGTTATTATTTTCATTTTCATATTGGCGGGCAGCAAATCGTAAATTTTCAGTTTTCAGTTGTACTTCTTACACTATACCTTGATTGAAGTCTTCTTGGTGTATCAATGACAGAGGGTCCCCTGCTGCCAATGTTGATGATCCAGTCTAGACGCAGTGTCTGTTTCAAAAGAGAAAAGTAAATTGTTAATGATATATTTAGTGGTTGTTTTGTAAGAGCATTGTGTTTTTGTGAATGTAATGTATTTTTGTATCTCACCTCTTCTTCTTTCTTTGTGTTGTTGTAAATAATTCTGTTTTTACACTCCACGCTGCAAATTCTTCATTGATGCAGAGTCTTTTGGAAATGTGCATAAAAGGAAAAGAATTTGCTGCAGGTAAAATCTGTATTGATCACATTTTATTTGGGTGAAATTATTCTATTTATTGAAATGGCTGTCAGTTGAATCTACCGTATTTATCGGCGTATAATACGCACTTTTTCTCCCTGAAAATAGGGGGCAAATGATGTGTGCGTGTTATACGCCGATATTATGTTAAGGACCCGTGTCTCTCTAACCTCCCCCCCCCCCCTCCGTGTCTCTCTACCCCCCTGTGTCTCTCTAACCCCCCCCGTGTCTCTTTCCTTCCCCCCTCCTCATCCTCAACCCCCCCCTCCTCATTCTAAACCCCCCTCCTCAACCTAAACCCCCCTCCTCAACCTAAACCCCCCTAAATACCTCCCCCTCACCCTTTCCCCTCACTTACCTGCTTCTGCTCCGGCCTCCGCTCCTTCTTGACCCGGCGCGCATGTGTGCCGGCAACCGGTATTTGCTAATGACGTGGCACACATGTGACATAACGTCATTAGCATATACCGGATGCCGGCACCCGGTATATGCTAATGACGAGGCGCGCATGTAACATCACGTCATTAGCATATACCGGATGCCAGCACCCAGTATATGATAATGGCGTGGCGCGCATGTGACGTCACGCCATTAGCATATACCGGGTGCCGTTATTATATATCTATACTGAGTACGACATAGGGAGGTTTGCAAGCCTGTAACCTCTCCACTTCTCGCTTCACTAAATGGTCAATAAAAGACTCCTTTTTCTTCAATAATTTCCTTTAGCAGGTCTAAATACTGACAATCGTACTGCAGGGGGGCTCTTATAGGGATAGGCCCAAATACTGACTATGGTGACTGCAGGGAGGCTAAGATACTAATTATACAGGTTTGCTTATCTGATGGAGAAATCTCAATAAAGGAAATATAACAGTAATATGATATGTGTGAGGAAAATATATGTAATTGATACTGATTATCTAACACGGTAGAGAGCAGGTGACAGCTAAAAGACTACAATTCATTAAAACTACAAAATCTTTATTTATAAACACATAAAACAGACAAAAATCCCACTAGCTCATCTGGACTGGACCCCAGCCTTTTACTTCAATTGCTTCCCAGCAATTCTGACTATTTGTTTGCCAGGAACAATATTATAAACCAAGATACTGACTATAGAGTCCTACTTACAGAAAATGGAATGGAACTGTGCTCCCAAACTAATAATGTTTGAAATAAAAGGGAATTAAATGGACACTGGGACCCCAATAGAAAGTTAATTTTATTTTAAAAAGCATTAAAAACTGGTTGTACATTGTACTAGCAGTTTTTCTCTACACTATTCCTTCTTTCTTTAGTTAAAACACTTGGTAAATAATCATTAGGAATTAAGGAGTCCAGCCTGGATGCATGTCTCCTGATCTCTTTATTAAATTACCAAGCAAAAGAGACAATTTTTGGTACTTTATGATTCCATTTCCATAGCTGCATGTCCTCTCCTGGCAACCACATAGATTGCACTCGGTAATACCACATCACAAATCTTTTACCTCTAACCTCTAAGGCAGTAAAATGTCAACCCATCATGCTACAGAGACCACATGACTGGCCAACATGTGGTCTGCTGTCTTTCTTCCACAATGAACTATGGTCTAGGCTACTTCTGATGTCATCAGTAATATCCCATAATGAACAGCAGCTAGTTCTTTCTTGCTACACAGATGTTTGACCTATTATTGCTTTTAGGATTATTCTCAATTATTTCTAAAGTGTTGACTTGTATGCAGTATCACATATTATAATTGTCAAACTGCGAGACGTCATCACACTTTGCAAAGGCGCTCATCGCCTGCGAGGCGAGCAGTTGAGGCAATAAAACACGCAGCACTTAGGCCATGAGCGCCAAAGGCGCTCATGGCCTGCGAGGCGAGCAGTTGAGACATTAAAACTCATAGCACTTGTGACTTATCATAGCCAAAGGCGCACATTGCCTGCGAACCTCACGTAGCGAGGTGAGAAGTTGAAGTTTTTAAAGACGCGGGACTTAGTCGAAATGTGCGCCGAAAGCGCTCCTGCAAGCCTCGCAAAGCAGAGCGAACCTTTGAGGCATTGAAAAACGCGGGACTTAGCCTCCAAACAGTTAGGAAACACGGGATAGCCTTAGGCTGCAAGCAGTTGAGGAAGGGGGGACTTAGACCAAAAAAAAATTGAGAGGCGCGGAACATAGAAAAAAAAAAATACGAGGTGGGAAAAATACAAAGTTAACGGCCAAACTGCACAAATCGGAAAACACAAAAGACACGAAAATAAAAATAAAAATACAAAAAAAAAAACTCACACACAGCACGGGGGGACAGCCAGGACGTCTGGGAGTGAGGTTGCACGCAAATTTAAGGCAAATTTGGCGACTTTCGGCACTTGAAAATCCACTAAGAGAGAAAAAAAATGGCGGCCGAAAAAAATGAAAACTAGACTACACGACCCCGAACCGTGCAAAACACCGCCAGCCGTGTAACACTTACCCAGGAACATACAAGGTACAAAACACACTATTAGAAAGGATGGAAACTGCTTGCGAGCAGCGTAACACATAGACAATTGCCGCCATTTTACAACACTAACTTGCAACTAATAACATTAAAATGGCGCTTTACCCGACTAAACCAACGGTTTGGCCTCACGCACGCATCCCATTTATACTGCACAACTGAAACATTACTGACACTTTCTCATCAGGGCAGCAACAGTCCAAATGTACATTGTATGCTGTTAGCTCTTCAGGATATTGATTGCTGGATATATTAATTAGAAATAGGTAAAGTATATTAATTTATTAAGTAATTAATTAATTAATTCTTAGTATAAAAAATATATATATATATATATAAAAAAATACGCTAAATAGCATATTTGATACTGCCATTACTTTATGAATACATTTATGCTTCACACTTCCTAATACATTTGTTCATTATTAATACATTTTTAACATACATTAATTTAATAAGTATTAATTACTAATGGAAAATAAAAATTCATACTTTACACTACACTAAAAATTTTTACATTTTTACACTGCAGTTATATATATATCGCGACGAAGGTGCTCAGAGGACAAAAAGTACACAAGGAGAGACGCTCGCAATGAGCGCCAAAGGTGCTCAGAGGAGCAAAAGTAAACGAGAGGAGAGGCTCGCAATGAGCGCCAAAGGTGCTCAGAGGAGCAAAATTAAACGAGAGGAGAGGCTCGCAATGAGCGCCTTCGCTGCTCATTGCGAGCTACACGATAAGCGCCGAAGGCGCAAGGCTCGCAATGAGCGTCGAACGTCGTCAAAGTAGTAAAAGCTTTACATTGTGTCGCAAACAGCATTGCCATGGCTTCAAGTGTTGTTGCACGGTAATTTTTGACGGGCAAGTCGCTAGTGGTATATCATTTAGGATAGATACAGTTTTAATTTACAGTTAAATAGCTAGTATTAAAGGTTGTGAAAGCGTTGCTCCTGCAAGCTTACATTTTTTGGGGGTATAGGAACATAAGGTTAGCAGAGAAGAGACGTTCTGAAGGATGAATGTGTAATTCTTAGACCAGAAAAACATTTACGATATGAATCATTATTTTATATTAAGGTCCTGTCTGCAGGACTGAGAGGCATTTATGAGAGGAGTGATCAAGTGTATATCCATGGAGTTCTGGAAGGGATGTGTAAAGACGTATTTGAAAATAAAGGCGGGGGGGGGGGGGTTACAGATGAGGTATAGATGTCTGATTTGGATTATGGGAGCCAGTGTGGGAGTGGTGGGTTAGAAATATTAGTCTTGCAACAGAGTCGACGATGAATTGTAGAGGAGATTGGTGAGTAAGAGGCATGCCTATTAGGAGGGCATTACAGTACTCTAAATGAGAAAGAGAAAATGGGTGAGTGAGTAAGAGTTTTAGTAGTGGTATATGAAATCACTAATTTATATATTTGATGTGTAAGGAAGCAAATCCTGGCTAAACTAGCAATATGTCTATAAACTGGCCAATGTGCTGAAGACGATGAAAAATCTGTCATACCGAGATTTCCCTATAATTTCCACTCAAACTAAATACACAAAACATTTTAATAAAAAAGTGATTTCTGTCCATTCCTCCCCCATACATCAGCCTTTCCCCTGAGAGAGAGGAAAGTACAGTGTACTGTATAATCTCCTTAATACTGCAGGTATTAGTCTGGATTGGACACTCCTCTTGCAGCGTGTCCTTCATACCTGACCCTCAGCAGACTTTAGCCGGTAGAGATTTGCTGGGGATGGGGATATTTCATGCTGTGTTCTCCCTGCTCCATCTCTCCTCATGGGGCTTTATGTGCCATGAAGATTAACTGGGCGAATGGTTCCCAAAGGTTATCTGCTGGCTGCCCCTCTTAGGTATGTTCCAGAAATGTATAACATCTTGAATAGATCTTGTATGTTATCATTAAAAATTAGCTAAATATTTAAACAATGACAAAATTATAGAGAAAATGATAAATTGCATGAAGCTAAATTGTCTTTAGTTCAGTATTCTAGGTTATCTGTTTCTGAGAACAGTATGATTGTTCAGACTGGATATATGTTTTAGGTTCTGATTCAGGATTTTGTACTTATAGCTTTATGATATAATTATATTGTTCAAAGGTATTGGGCAGGGTCATGGCAAGGTTGATGGATGCTGTAAGCAGATTTAGGAAGAGGAGTTGAATTAATTCAATAACATAGTCTTGTTCTTATGGGAACATACTTTAAAGAGAATGTATGATAGACCTCTATGAGTATTAGCTTTGCTTCATATCCTTATGCCTGCTTAGACTCACAGACCAGACTGCAAATGTGCTAAATATGCTATGGATAAAAAGGTTTAAACTATTAAAATATTATGAAATTAAGCAATATTCTAAATCTGTAAAAAAATGTCTTTACTTACCGGTATTTATATTATGTTCAGATTTTTTTTCTTTCATGTTATTATATAAATAAGCTGTGGTGCTTTCCAGCCACATATGAGTTTATAATTAATGTATATAAGCACAGTGTGAGAGAAACTACTCAGGATCCAAACAAATACAAGTTATTTCTAAATTGCCATACTTGTTATTGGACCAACATATGAATCTTACCAGCTAATATAAAGCAAGCACATTCAAGACATTCCTAATAAATAGGCCACTATGCAACTTATAAATTTGTCTGTACTATTATTTCGAGACAAGCATATGATTAATCATTATGCAAATTAGACTCAATGCCTTATTTAGGTCAATCGTTTTCTGAGTTTTTAATTTACAAAGTAATAAGGGATACATTAAGACAATGGCACTGGCAGTTATAAAACAAAATAAAGTAATATAATGTATTAACAATATTCAATCATGGACCTTAATATATTTTATAAAGATTATCATGTGAAGAAAATAATTAACCGCCACTCTAAAATATGAGCCATTTGCCAGACTCTTTTGACTAAAGTCTAAGGCCCTCATTCAATTGCAATTTGGCCAATTGAATAGGGGTCTAAATAAGCACATAACATATTTTTTTAAATAAGTTTTTAGTTAGTAAACATCTATCCAAAAGCAAGGTTTTCACTAACTAAAAACTTAATTAAAAAAAATGTTATGTGCTTATTTAGAGCACTATTCAATTGGCCAAATCACAATTGAATAAGGGCCTAAGTAACTAAAACATTTTAAAAAGGGAATGAGTGGGGATGTGGGGAAGGAGTGATTTTTCAGTCAAGGGAGTCCACAGGGTCTGTCTCAGAAGTTGTTCTGTTTGTGGAAACAGTGCCTTCCTAGCAGTATAGAGGACTTATTTCAAGGATGTGGAAAGATGTTTTCTTTGTTACTTCAAACAGATGGTATTTGATAATGTGATAAAGAGTGTTTTCTTTTTTTAAATGAATATTAAAAACGTATTCAGATTTATAACTGCACTTGGGAGCTTGCCACTGTCAGCCAATGAGATTTACAGACTATAGTATGCTCTGTGCATTGCCTGTTTGAATGAAGTTTAATTCATAAAACTACATATGTATTCCATGTCTCTTTAAAGTAACTACCTAACCTAGGACAGAAGTTCACTAGTAGTTGTGAGACAAAGTTCTTTCTCTTTTTTTTAAGACAAATTAGTTATAGAAAGTAAAATAAAGTAGTCATTAACTATTATATTGTATACATGCTTCCTAAATGGGGACCACCATTGCTTTTTTTTCTTTACCTCAATTGCTGCATGGGAAGGACCTTAGATTCAGATAAACTCTCCATTCGGTTCCACTGAAAGATTTGTATCCAGAATTGGAGGCTGTTATAGGAAACAAAGTTTATCAGCATACTAGCTTAGAGGTGAATCCCCCAAGGAGAAAATGCATTGATAGCAGTGGTTAATGGTTCCAGGGTCCAAAGTCAGTTAATATCAAAGAAATGTTTAAGGAATAAAGGCTGCTAAAGTGTATTACTGGCAGTGATATGCTTAAGCTGCCAACATATACTAGGATTAAATATGCTAACGGCATTGATGAGTTCAATGAAACAGTTCATTCTAGGATAAATACATACTTGTGTACTGACACAAATAAAATGCAGTCCCTAATAGAAATATGTACTAATGGCAATGATATATTTACAGGATATATGTCTCATAGGTCCCCAAAGTATTCGAGTAGAAGTGTCATATCTTACAGCCCAGCTCCCCTTGTGTCCAAGCTCAGTTGGATAAATGCCTTCTATAACCAAAATGTAATTATGGTTGTGGCATGTTTGTGGGGTTAGTATCTGCTAGAATAGGGTGTATAATGAGAGTTACAAGCTAACAGAATCAGCACCTCAAAGGACCAAAATTCAATGTTGTGATGCACTTAAAAAGCCAGTGTAAACAATTTTCATATTAACCTATTGTTTTAGTTCACCATTAATTAACATAAAACAATACATGTGCAAACAGCAACAAATCAAACCATTAGCTAGAAAATATAATTTAAAAACACAGTTTACCTTGTTAACGGCCACTGCAATACCCTCTGTATTCTGTTTTGTTGATATTTTTCTGAAATAGTGCTGCAGTGTTTGTATTTCACTAGCATACCCCATCTCTTATCGGTACTGTAGGTGTAGTTACAGTGGATATAAAAAGTCTACACACCCCTGTTAAAATGTCAGGTTTCTGTGCTGTAAAAAAAATAGACAAAGATAAATAATTTCAGAACTTTTTCCACCTTTAATGTGACCTATAAACTGTACAACTCAATTGAAAAACAAACAAAATCTTTTAGGTAGAGGCAAGAAAAATAAAAAATAAAAATAATGTGGTTGCATAAGTCTGCACACCCTCTTATAACTGGGGATGTAGCTGTGTTCAGAATTAAACAATAACATTCCAGATCGTGTTAAATAGGAGTCAGCATACACCTGTCATCATTTAAACTGCCTCTGATTAACCCCAAATAATGTTCAGCTGCTCTAGTTGGTCTTTCCTGAAATTTTCTTAGTCGCATGCCACAGCAAAAGCCATGGTCCACAGAGAGCTTCCAAAGCATCAGAGGGATCTCATTGTTAAAAGGTATCAGTCAGTAGAAGGGTACAAAAGAATTTCCAAGGCATTAGATAAACCATGGAACACAGTGAAGACAGTCATCATCAAGTATAGAAAATATGGCACAACAGTTCTGGTGTAATACCTTTAATGGTTCAGTATATCCTGTAATACTCGGCTGGTGATAAGTGTTGACATATTGCTTTAGCTTTCAGCAAGGTAAATAATTATTTTGTACCTGTGCTTTATGTAAATTAGGATAAAGCTGAGCAAACAAGTTACTGTTTTAGATAACATAAAATACATACACTTTGATGAAATATGAAATGGCTTTACATTGAATATATTTTTATGCATGTTTTACAGGTTTTACAGCAATGCCATACTACATTCTCCCATTCTAAGACACTCCACAATATAGGAAATAAAGGATGGTGGAAGACAAAAATAAGACAATATGAGATTTTTTCCTTAAAAAGGGAGTAGTTTTAAAGAGGAGTTGGAAGAAGTAATTTCTTCTTTTCTCAGACCTGGTCTTTAAAGTGTGGAAAAATGAATTTACACAGAAGAAAAAGACTTCAGTGGAACAGGATTTTGTTCATACTTTGTGCAATGTTCCTATGCTCACTGTACCAGTTGTCCATTGATCAGAAGATTGATACAGAAACTGGGACAAAGACCTACCTGGAAGAACCTAGTTCTGTGAGTGAAATAGAGGAGGAGACATCCATTAAGGGGTCTGTTACAGAACTACTAAACCTGACCACATCCCCTACCTCAGCTCCTCCTGTAGTAAATGTCACAGAAAGGACTAAAATTAGACACTGTATCTATGTGGACCCAGATCCCATTACACCCACCATTAAACCAAAAACTACTACCATTCCAATGACCACAAGCAAACCCACCAAACCTCCATTGCCTCATGCCAAAGGAGAGTACCCTGAGGATCTGTTCAGCGTAGAACAGCGTAGGAATGGCTGGGTCTCCCTTCACATATTTGGCATGATGTATGTATTTGTGGCCTTGGCCATTGTCTGTGATGAATTCTTTGTCCCAGCGTTGGGGGTGATCACCGATAAGCTCCAAATCTCTGAAGATGTGGCTGGTGCCACTTTCATGGCAGCTGGAGGATCAGCACCTGAGCTATTCACTTCCCTAATTGGAGTCTTCATTTCACACAGCAATGTTGGCATTGGCACCATTGTGGGCTCCGCTGTATTTAACATATTGTTTGTAATTGGCACATGTGCCCTCTTCTCTAGGGAGATTCTCCACCTGACCTGGTGGCCTCTGTTCAGGGATGTTTCCTTTTACATCCTTGATTTGATCATGCTAATCATCTTCTTTCTGGATAATGTTATCCTGTGGTGGGAGAGCATGTTGCTCCTCAGTGCCTATGGGTGCTATGTGATCTTCATGAAGCTCAACGTGCAGGTAGAAGCATGGGTAAAGGAGCAACTTTCCAAAAGAAAGCGATTAGTTAAAGTCATGGCCTTGGAAGACACCACTAAGGTATATGATTATCATTTATCATTGATCTATAAAGTGAAATGTCATGAACATGGTTTCAATCCAGGATTGTATACATATAAACAGTTGCTTTTGAATTCTCTCTGAAATCCCCCTTTTTTGGTAACAAACAAGCCTACTATTAAACTATAGAACTCTACCTTTACTTACCACAATTTCTGCTTCTAGCAGAAATTCAAATGTCATGACAAATGTTTTTCACATTTACTATGTGTGATTTTTTTTAACACTATAAGAATGTCATTGTTCAATGCTTTGTGTTACAACTCTCCTTAAAATATAAGCCTTAGGGAAAATGTCACTTTCTGTATTATAGACAAAATCACTTGTGTCAGACAAAGTATCTAATTTTCATAAACTCTAGATTCTGATTAGAAGTCTACATTAAAAGAATTTCAAAGATCGATTTCGCAGCTGTATATTAGTATACAATGTTGAATCACATATATAGTTGTGAGCATGCGAGTTGTTGCTAACGCTTGCGGGCTAGCGCAGCAAACCGCGGCCTGCGCATAGCGAGGGCTGTGGGCGAGGGCCTCAGTTGCTGGCATGGAGTGCCGAAGGCGCTCCTTGCCAGCAACTGCGACCCTCGCAAACTTTACGGTGCAACGCAAACAACACGACACACCAACTACGACCCTCGCAAAGTTTACCTCGCAACGCAAACAACATAAGAGACACGTTAACACACATTACGACCTCGCAACACTCGGATGCAACTTGCGAACATTACAAAATTCAAAACACAATGAATACACACAGCACATACATAAAAAGCTTACCTACAGCAAGAGGGAGCATCCAGGACCTCAAAAAAGCAACTTACACCTTCATTTCATTCAAAATAAAAGAGTTTAGACACTAAAAACTTCGCTAAGGACAAAAAAAATGGCCGCCGAACAAAACGAAAACGAGGCTACAAACGCAAACACCATACGAGACACGTGAGCACATATTACAGCCTCGTAAAAATCGGCCGCAACCAGCGAACATACAAAAATGTAAAACACAATAAATACACACAACACATACATAAAAAGCTTACCTACAGCAAGAGGAACCATCCAGGACCTCAAAAAAGCAAGTTACACCTTCATTTAAATTGAAATAAAAGAGTTTAGACACTAAAAAATTCTGTAAGCGACAGAAAAAATGGCCGCCGTACAAAACGAAAACGAGGCTACAGCACTCTAAACACGCAAAACACCACAAGAAACTCGCAAAACAAAACAAAAGACCTACGGATATTCCGCTAAGACGCATACCACACATTACCCGCCATTTTACGCCAATGCAGAAGTACACGACTACGCTAACGGTTTGGTCTCGCGCACGCACAGTATTGCACTGCACACATTCAGCACGCTTACACACCAGCTCCACACCACTAATGCTGCAGCAACATCAAAACAGATTGCCAGCTCTTCATCACAATGCTTCAAAATACGTAAAGTATATTCATTTATTAATGTATTACAGATTTCATTATTACACACCAAACAGAATTAGCTACCTTACAATTTCATTGCCGTCATTTTTTGCCGGGCAATTCGCTAGTTTAATATAATATTCAAATGATATTCAGTTATAGCATATTTCCAGATCTATGGACAGTCGCATGACAAACTTCTACCGGATTTTGTTAATTTATATGATTGCCCATTTATATGATTGCACATTAAAGTGCAAATGCAGTTTGTTTGGGAAAGCTTCATATTTTTTAAGTACAGTATGCAAAAAAAACAACTTGTCAGCAGCTTTGTGAGCCATAAGCACAAAAGCATTTTAGAGTAAATATTATATTTTTATCAGAAGCTATATCTGTGTAAGGGCTTCTATGTCATCTTTCTTCAACACGTCCTGCTGAGTAGGGCCTTCATCATGTTATCCTGTATAAAATGTTCATAAACAATTAATTCAAGCTAATTGCTGATCCTATCACACTGCATCCAGAGCAACACTTGGCTATGACCATATCTTACAAGAAAACATTTCAATACCCAACAGCTTGCTAAATCTAACCAGCCAATCAGAGCACTATAAAACAAGATATACAAGCTAAAGTAACAGAAACACTTGAAAGTAATGTAAACACATCCTAAAGTAGCCATAACACTAGTCCTTCATTTCTCTTACCAACACTTCCCTAACTTGATTACGGCAGGAAAGGGTATAATGTAGGTGATAGCTTTGAACAGCTTTAGTGAGATTTTTACATGTTAAAATGAATGAGGCTGCACACCCTGTTGTCCAGCTCTCTACCTTCCCCTCATTCCCTGAAAAGGAGCAATTACTGCCATGGCAGTTTCTACACATTAGCAAAATTTACAATAAATCATATTTTCTCTAGGAGCTATCATGCTCATGGCATACACAGTTGCTGATGTTGTTACTTTTGTTTTCATAAACTGCAATGGTTGTTTAAATGTTGACATATCACATGAATTAACTTAATGTATGACAAATTTGTAAAAAAATTGAATCAACCAATCACAGTATTATAATGCGTTTTGGCTTTACACAGAACTGAGAAGCGTTATCGATGCATTATTTCTTGGTGCTCTTATTGGTGTTTCTGCACCTACATTGTTATGAAGAGAAAGGTAGTCGTGAGTGTCCAGTAATCTAGATGAGTATTGCAGTATATAGTGATACAATATTTATGGGCCAAACATTTTAGTTATAGTGACAAGCTTTCAAGAGTTGTATGATTATATACTGCAATATTCTCATTATGCCCCTGCATCAAAAGAATAAACAGTTTTACTGTTAGTCTAAGTGTGATATAACAGTTAGTGACCCTATAACAAGTTAGTTTTTTGATGACCTTTATAATTGACTTTATATTGTATTAGCCGTGTTTTCTACAGTTTAATCATGTTTGAAATCAACTGCATTGTAATGTCTCTAATGTGTTAATATGCAACATTGTGTGCATAATTAGTAGGGGTGACTACTAATTAGTAGTGGTGCACGGTAACACTTGAGTAGATCACTGTGGCCCCTACAGAATTATTAGCATATCAACACTGGAAAGACTGCATGAACCAACATTCATTTACTTTAGAAAAACTATTACAATGAGTATTCAGTTTTCAATGTTCTTTAAGATTACCTTTGAAAAGCATCAGATGGATGATAAGGGGAAATAGCACCAAAATGCAGAAAAATCTGTTTTGAATATATCCATGCATTGTAATGTTCCATTGTAGACAGGTACTGGGTCGTTGCAAGAACATTAAACATTTGGAGAGTCACATGGGCATCAATTGTTCTGCCTAACATAAGGAACTATGTACAAGCAGCAACAGTACATATGTCTGGCAAATAAACTCTGTTTTTTAAGCCTGTTCAAAATTAGCTCATTAATCAGGATTTTCAGATCTGACATTTGCTTTTAGCTGCCAAGTGTATGCCAGTTTTAACTGTTTGAAGCTGTTTTGTGTCAAAAAGATGGGAAATGTTTGCTTTAAACTGAAACAATATAATTTACCCCTGTGTATATTTGGTATATTACAGGATGGTATATATACACAACATAATTTGACTAATTGGCACTTGTAAACCTGGCATAAAATAGATTCCCATAACATAATGATACCAAACAAAAAGCTTCACCATTCCAACATAGATGTTACCCCCATACAATGCTGCTCTTATATTGCTTTGGTGCTGACTGATGGTGTCACCTGGTAACTCTTCATGTCTATGTACAGAAAGGCAATGGATCACTTGCTGGGGATGACCCAAAGCCACCAGAAGACAACAACAGGTTAAAGGTAGGTTTTCAAAGATTTGAATAACTGTTTCTTTATTTTGCTTCAAATTAATTATTTCCAGCCATAGAATACAGCACACCCAGTTAAAATACACAGGTTCACAGTTTAATAAGGGGTACAGTGAATAAACTTTAAGACAATAGTTGCTCTTACTCATTTTGTAGAATTCCTATATTAAATATTCTTCAAAGCTAGTGCTAATTTGCCAAACTATTGACAGAAGATCCATTCATTATTATTATTATCCCTAATTTGCGCACCAAGTTCTATTCTTTATCATAAAACTGTTGTTTAAATTTCCAACCCAATATGTTCCATTCTTCCTATCTTGATGCAAAAGTCCCATTTGTTAATTTTGGGTATGAAAAGAGCATTCTACAATCCAAGAACACATCTTCAGATGCAAAGTCATGTTAGTAATCACTGTTACCTCACTTTGTGCCAAAACAAGTGACACAAGAAGCCACATGTGGTTTCATGTGGCTAAAGCCCTGGTGCATATGTAGTAAAAAATAGTACATTTGTGTTCACATTTAAAATAAGTTAAAACATGTATTACCTGCCCAGAATTCCAACAAATACAGTTATTGCACTGTGGATATGCAAATGTGACCACAAAGGCTTGGCTCTTTAATCTAATATCATTTCATATATGTATCTTTTTAAGTGTATGCCTGCTGTATCACCAGGGCAAATCTACCTTTTTGGAGCCACTAGGCAGTGAAGTAGAGGAGCCCCTGCGAGTATGTGCACAAGACACACATCCGGTTTTGCCTTTTCTGTGCTTGTAAATTGCAGAGAAAAGGCAAAAAAGGGATGTGCTGTCAATTTCAATCTTCTCTAATTAAGAAATGCTTTCTGTTTCCTGCTTCCTTCGACCTTCCCTCAACAAAAAAAAAAAAAAAAAACACCCTCATGATTCGGCTATCATGAAGTGGTGTAACAAAACAAATGGATTCTTATACTCATAAATACAAAAATTCAGATTTTCACAAAAATGTTTAATTGACAAACAAGTGTCTTTATATTTAACTGTAGTGAGCCCTTAATGATAAAACTGAACACCATTGTGATATAAGCTGCCTGCCCTTCCTTGCAATACATCAGATAAGAATGTTTGTAATTTCATATATTGGTGTATACTGTGTTTCTCAACGTGGGCAGTCAACCAGACACATCATGATCACTTAGTCCAGACACACACAGACATAGACACACACATAGACGTATAAATAGACACACAGCGGTACACAGACACAAACACATAGACACACACACAGATACACACATAGACGTACACACATACATAGAGGTACATACAAAGACACCAACACATAGACACACATGGATAGATACACACGTACAGGTACAGTCTCACATATAGAGGCACAGACAAACAGGTACACACACACAGAGGTACAGACACACACATAGAGGTATACACACTCACATAGAGATAGACACATACACCGTTATAGCCATACAGTTACACACACATACACAGTTACACACAGCTACACAGACACACATACACAGTTACACACACACAAACGGCCACACACTTATATACAATTAAATTATTTGACTTAAATAACATAACAGATGACACACAAAAGGGGTTTTACCGGGTTCAGCAGGTGGGGGCTTTTCCCGCACCCTGGTTCCCACACCCTGCCGCTCTGCTCATACTGCACAGATGCAGTAATGTACTTCCTGGAATTAGGACATTGGAAGGAGGGGAAGGCAGAGCTGGGGATAGGACTATTTTTTTTTTTGCTCAAAAAGTTTTGTCTTTCAATGAACATTAAGTGCTCCTCATAGAGGAGTGCCTATATGCAACTGCCTATACCGCCTAGTAATATATCTGGCCATGTGTATCACACAGCTTTAAGCAAAGTCTAGGATGTATTATGCACAAGCCAGGAAAACTACCCACAGACAGCATCAGTCAGTGTGGGGCTGGTTCCTGGCCTGTGCAGTAGATTTTGTATATATAGTCATATGTGCAGGTAATGGTTTGCCATCTGTGGTAATATTTTACAGTTTTCCTATGGAATACTAATTAAAGCAAAGATCCAGTTATTGCAAAAATGAGAGTACAAATATGTAAATAAATATAATAACAATTGGTTGTTTTGAGTGGAAATATCAGATAATTGGTAGTTAAGCATAAAATCTTCCCAATATCCTAATGACTTTATCAACCATTAATAATTATCTCTTACAGTGGGGGTGATAAATCATATGAGCATGTATACTTGGAGTAATTTCTGCACAGTCCTGTTTGTGTATCTTACATATCATCAGCTTGCTTCCTTATACCAGTATCTTTATGGTATCTTACAAAATGTATGTATGTTATATATGATGAAACCAATTGAAAGTGTCCGATATGCGAGACATAGATAGAAGTAAATTACAGTTCAATGCACCTTGCTATATAGTTACTGCTGTCCCGATCTGTCCAGCTAAAGCCATTCCTGACAAGAGGAGGAAGCTCAGCCTCTCTGCACAACAGCACCATTCGCAGCACCATCTTCCAGCTAATGATTCACACCTTGGATCCTTTGGGAGAAGGTAAGAGGATTCCTGCTGACATGGACTGTCAGTGACAGGTTGGACCAGAATGAGGGCATGTGACACAGTTTATTCACATATTTTATTAAATTAAGTCGTCCACCAACAGAATAACATTGAATATTATAATTTATTTTAATCTGACTTTCACTGACAAGCAGTGATTTAATACATTTGCATATAAAATCCCACTTGAAGCAAATGTTGTACTGTTGAGAATAGCTGAATGCATGCAGTTGGGCAGGCATGCAAGTTGATGCTAGGGAGGCAGATAGTATGTGTATATATATATATATAGATTTTTTTTTTTTATTGATTATATTATATTTAATTGACAGTGAATTAGAAGAGTTAGCTGCTAACTGCAAGACTTATTTCAAAATTGAATTTTCAGCAATTTGACTACTTTTATCAACATTATAGTTAATCAGTATAATGCAGAGAGCAGTTTGTTAGAGTGGAATGGGTCATACAGATTTGGACTTTTATTGCAGTGGGAGATCATACTTTTGTATTTAAAAAATAGAAACCTTTTCATTTAAAACACCCTGTAACTGCTTTTTGAGAAAAGTTAGTTTAATATACATCAAACAAAGTTGGAATACTCTTTTTAGGCAACCTCTGCCCAGGACTTCTATATAACATGTGTCAGTGTAGTTAAATACTGATAATTCATTTCAATTGCTTTATTGTTAATGCAGAACCCAATCATTTGCACTGATGATTTAATAAGATTCCTCCAAAAAAATCCAAGTAATCAGCTTTTTTGGTTACTCTGTGTCTAAAATATGGTACAAAATGATCAGTCACCAGCTTTAACTTTACTAGAGTTTTAGCTCTCTGCTTGCTGCAATCCTCCTGTCCATACCTTTACTCTACTTCCACCATTTCCCCCATTATTATAAGAAGAGCTATGTTGGTGTCTGTTGATTTCATTATATTTTGTGTGACAGTTACAAATTGTTTGTCACCATATCATGACCCATGCATGATCCATTTAGGCTAGGTAATAAATAAAAGACACGACAACTGAAGTTGGGAGAAACAATGGGCCACAGCTTTATTATAACAATTGTAAACAACAACCTATAACTTATTTACATGAACTATTGTAGTCCTTTCTTCCCGGGGGAGGAGCCCGGCCACGGACAGTGACCTCACGCTTTGAGCCCTGCCCAAAGTCCCAATGCTTATCTTAAGCACGCCCTGTGAGGTAGGGCCACCGCCCACTTAGGCCAGTGGGCCGGGCAACTCACCTCCCGTCAAGTCTTAAATTATCAATGAACAACATTCTTAGCCATTTCTCCAAAATTCTTTAGAACGAAAATGTATTTTTTTTTTTTAAAAGAATAACTGCATTTTACATTTTTTACCAACAAAATTACAGGGTTGGGGGGTGGGATTTCAGTCGAGAGACCGCGCTGCACTGAAAACGGCGCAAACCGCGGCTTCCGACACGCCCCCGATGCAGCTGATTGGATTACAGGCCTCACAGGCTCCGCTGGGTCACGCAACGCTACGTGCTGACCCAGGAAGCCTGTGCAGCCTCCGTGTCCTAGATGACCCATGCATGATCCATTTAGGCTAGGTAATAAATAAAAGACACGACAACTGAAGTTGGGAGAAACAACGGGCCACAGCTTTATTATAACAATTGTAAACAATAACTTATTTATATATATACTTTCTTACATGCCCGGTGCTGCACTCCACTTCCTGGGGTGAGAAGGGGCTGAAGGAGGCCACCGAGGTCCTATGAGGCCAGCAAGGTCCACGAGGGGCCACTGGGGGCTGAGGGAGGCCCGAGAAGACCGTAAGAGGTCTTCAGGGGCCATAAGGTGTTGTGGGGGTCACAGGGCCTGCAGGGGGTACAGGGGGCCCCTGGGGCCTGTGGGAGGTTACAGTGGGCCATAAGGGGCTCAGGGGTCCCACAGGAGGTCCACAGGGGCCCTAAAAAGCCATGAGGTTCACATGGCCTGTAGGGGCCCTGGGGCCTACGGGGGCCACAGTGAGCCATAAAAGGGCTGCAAGTGACCCAGGGGAGGTCCGTGGATGCCATAATGAGCCACAGGGGCCCCACAGGAGATCTGCAGGGACCACAGGGACCCAGAGGGGCACAGGGGATCCATGGGGGCTACAGAAGACCCGCGGGAGCCACCGGGGGGGGGGGGGCACCTCAGAGGTAAGGGGCCTCATTCCCTTTGCACCATCTGCACCAGTGGTAGCTCCGCCTCTGTCCTGGAGAGTGAGTGAGATGGATCCTAGGATTTCTTGCTGATTACAAGGCTGCAAGAGGTGATGGAATTCCAGATGAACTGTTCAAAATTTTACCAAATTATTCTATAAAATTGTTGCTTTCCTTATGATACGTTTGGAAAACTCAAAGGTGGCCAGTGGACTGGAAAAGGGTCAGTCTGCATCCCAGCCCCCAAAAAAGGCAGTGCCAAAAAGTGCTCCAGTTATCGAACAATTGCACTCATTTCACATGCCAGCAAGGTAATGCTTAAGATCCTACAAGCTCGACTTGAACAATATATGGACCGGAATATACCAGTTGTGCAAGCTGGTATCCACAGAGGAAGAGGCACAAGGGATCAAATTTCCAATGTCTGATTGGTAATAGAGAAAGTAAGAGAGTTCCAGAAAAACATTTACTTCTGCTTCACAAAATAAATAAAGCCTTTGACTGTGTGGATCATAAATATGGCAAGTTCTTGAAGGGCCACTTAATTCAGTTTGGAGCACTTTAAAGAAAAGATCTCCTAAAAATATGTTGAAAGACTTTTTTGTCACAGAGAAATGTATAAATGAAATCTCTGTTTACATGAGACTCTGACATCCCCCAGACACACTCGCAGCAATTGCTCCTTGCAATGAGCATAAACAGAAATAAAGATAACCTTCACAAATTCATCTGTGCAGAGAAAGAACTGTTGGAATCAACTAAAATGACAGTTGGGGGTTAACATGTCCTGCGGCATTCCTGAAGTTCAGGGAAACACAATACATTTTTGTTTTCACTGAGCGTTCACCGCCTGGTGTCAGCAGATGTTGTTAATCATGGAACAGTTAGGAGTGTGTTTGTAAACGAACTAAGACTTTAGTTGTTTTTTTCACACAATGAAGAGCACTTATAGTGAGGTTAATGTAGGTAACTGGCCTTTAAAGAGATGAGAGTACCAAACCATCTCATTCACCTCCTGAGGAATATATATGATACCAAGAAACCACGGTCATAACAACCAAATGGAGTGGGACAAGCTTGTATATGGTCACCTTATTATTTATATGTGGAATACATCATGCATAGGGTAGGGCTTGGTGAATCCAAAGCTGGAATTAATATTGCTGGGAGAAATAACAACAACCTCAGATACATGGATGACACTTCTCAGATATCTGATGGCAGAAAATGAGGAGGAACTAAATCACCTATTCATGAGGATAAAGGAAAAGAGCAAAAGCTGGCCTGCTGTTTTATTTCATTTACTGACAAATAGATGGGGAAGAAGTGGAGGCAGTGACAGATTTTATTTTCCTAGGCTCAGAGATCTCTGCAGATGGTGACTGAAAACCATGAAATTAAAATATGTTTGCTTCTAGAAAGGAAAGCTATGGCAAGTCCGATAATTTATTAAAAAGTAAAGATACATTCGCATAGTTAGAACTGTGGTATTCCCAGTAGTAATCTACGGATGTGAGAGCTAGACCATAAAGAAGACTGAGTGTCATAGATTTGACACATTTGTGGTGCGCTGCTTAGAGCCCCTTGGACTGCAAGAAGATCCATTCAATACTCAGTAAATCAGGACAAATACACTGAGGGTAATATAATTGAAACGGGACTGAGTATTTGATAGCTCTTAGAAGGAGCACTTCCTAATAAACTGAAAAACAAACATGGCTAGTCAAATCAGGAGTAAAAGACGAGCGGCTGGCAATGAGCGCCTTTGACGCTCATTGTGAGGCTCTGGGTTGTTGTTTTTTTGATTCTCAGAGCCCGTTTTGCGCTGATTGCAAGGTCCATGCTGATGGCCTTTTGGCGCTCATTGTGAGTCTCTCCTCTGGTGTAGTTTTGCTCCTGTGTAAAAGTCGTATGTGTGTGGCGGAGTTTTGCGTGTTTAGGGGTCGTGTAGCCTCGTTTTTGTTTTTTTCGGTGGCCATTTTTTCTCTCGCTTAGGGAATTTTCGAGTGGCTAAACTATGGAAATTGGACTTCAATTGACGTGTAACATCACTTCCAGAAGTCCTGAGTGTCCTCCCATGCTGTATGTGATGTTTTTTTTTTTTTTAAATGTAGTGTGGTTTTCATGTTTTTTGCTGTGCGCGGTTCGGCCGTTAAGTTCGTATTTTTTTTTATGTAAGTCGCGGTTACATGGTTTGTTTTTTTTCATGCAATTTTTTCAAAGTGCTCCTGGTCTTGCAGTGTGAATTGTGTATTTGAGTTTTCTGTTGATGTGTAGTCCCACAGGTCGAAGGTATGATGGAAAAGTTGTGCAAAGGTCGTAGGGATGAGCGCCTATGGCGCTCATCTCCACCAGCGCAATGAGCACTTTTGGTGCTCCCTGCCTAAGTGCTACAGGGTCATAAGGATGATCGCCTATGTCGCTCATCTCCACCAGCGCAGTGAGCGCCTTTTCGCTCCCTGCTTAAGTCGCACGGGGTCACAGGGATGAGCGTCTATGGTGCTCATCTCCACCAGCGCAAGGAGCACTTTTGGTGCTCCCTGCCTAAGTGCTACAGGGTCATAAGGATGATCGCCTATGTCGCTCATCTCCACCAGCGCAGTGAGCGCTTTTTTGCTCCCTGCTTAAGTCGCACGGGGTCACAGGGATGAGCGTCTATGGTGCTCATCTCCACCAGCGCAAGGAGCACCTTATTTGCTCCCTCCCTTATTATATGTAGTAAGGAACCTGCAGTTCATAGGATTATTAGATGTCTCTATTGTATTGTTAGCTCTCTTGTTTTTTAAGTTCTTATGTGCCAAGAATGGATACTTTATTATATGCTTCCACGACTGTGGCTTTTTTTGTATCTCTTTTCCTTGAATTTCTGCATTAAAACCTTATTCTCTGTCTCGTATTCATCCTCATGTGTACAATTCATTTTTTATACGCCGAAACTGTCCATATGGAATATTACGTATCCACATGGGATCATGACCACTATGAGCGTGAAGATATCCGTTAGTGTTGGTTGGTTTTCGTTATAATGAAGTGGTCATCTTATCTCCTTTGCCCTTAAGAATCACGTCTAGAAACGGAATGGAAGTTATTTCTGTATTGAGAATGAAACTCAAATTCATGACGTTTGAGTGTTAGGAAGTCTTCAATTTCCGTTGTTTCTACTCCTTCCCATATAATAATGATGTAATCGATGTAACCAAGTTACAATATTTTTTCATATGGGTTGTTCCATATATGTGTATTTTCCCAGTATCCCATAAACAAATGAGCAAAACTAGGGGCAAAGCGATTGCCCATAGCTGTGCCCATTGTTTACAAACAGGAAATAGTTGTGTTTCAAAATGAAAGTTTTGCATCTTGAATGAAATTTCTCTGTAATAAGTTTAGGGTGCTGTGATGTTCTAGGCTCAGTTGGATGGCCGTGATACCAAGATCATGAGGGATAGACGTACTGTGTACAAGGCTGATACGTCCAGAGACACCCACCGGTATGACTCCTTCCATTTTATATATGATGTGATTTCTAATAATTGTGACGTGTCTCTAAGGTATGATCTTAAATTAATTACTATTGGTTGTAGGAATGAGCCAATATATTCAGATAGGTGCTCCGTAAGCGTGCCAATCCCAGATATGATTGGCCTGCCCGGCAGGTTTTCAATGTCTTTTTGTGCACCTTTGGTAAATGATAAAGTATGGATACCCGGGGATGTTTAACATCAAGATATTCAAATTATTTAGCTTTTAAGATGCCTATATCCTTTGCTTCTCTTATTAGAGCAGTGTTATTGTAATATGGTCCAACCCTTTTGGACCCTCTTATGGTCAATAAGGAGCTTCCATGCTCCTTGGATTTTATTATTCTTCATATGGAAATACAGAAGTTCTCTTCCCAAAATAAATTTTTGATTGTTCATATATTGCTCGTTGCCAAATGGCTTTTGGTTAAAATTTGGAAGCAAAAACAAACTCAGTGTTAGGGTGATGTGCAACGTGTAGTTGAAAGGGATAGAGAATTAGAAAAATATTTGATACTTCCAGATTCTACCAAAAAGCATATAATAAATAAATAAATAAATAATAATAAATAATGTTTTAAAATATCTTTGAATACTAGCCTATGAATTCCATACGTTTTATTTTCCTAAGACATTGTATATAGTTATCTTGATATTTAAGAGAATTTAGTAACTAAGCTACTTACCCAACATTCCAGAATACTTGACATATTGCCTGATAATTAATCTGGTCTGTCTAGCTGGATGATTTAAACATATGTTGAGATAGAGGCAGAAGGTTTAACTTCCTAACATGCTGCTCTAGGGGACTCAGAACACTCACCAGATGCTATGAGCGGTTTTGTTCTCAGGGCGTATCTGTATCTCTATACCATGGTTGTCCTGCATTGGCCTAGTTGCCTTAAATGGATTATCTCCTTGCCTTGCAAGTATAGTTTAAAAGAGATTGAAGCTAAGTAGATAAATTCCTATTATGTGAATTTGCATAGGTAATGGAGAGGAAGTAAGAATGAAGTTCAGAGAATCAGAGGACCATGGTAGTTTTATGTTGAAGGAAAATATTAAGAATTTAATATTTGTAGTAGATAGTAGTTGTAGTACTAGTTTACATTACTAGCCTTTATTTAGGAATTAACAATATATTCCTTAACACCATGGTGATATTCATGTTTCCCTAGGCCCATTAACATGAGTACAACACCTCAGTTACTACTCTTCCTTCTGCTTGTTATGTCACCATCCTAAGATTACCTTTATATTATATCTTATATATTATCTATTGCCTATATATATATATATACATATATATATATATACATATATATATATATATATATATATATATATATATACATATATATATATATATATATATATATACATATATGTGTGTGTGTTTATTTTAGTCGTTTAGTCATGGCTGACTCTCCGTAACTCTAAAGACCGCAGCATGCCAGACACATTTGTTAGCCACTGTCCCTCTGAGCTCCATCAAGCTGACATTCATTGCTTCAATTAAATCATCTATTAACCTCCGCCTATGCCATACCCTTCTATGTGTGCCTTCAATTTTTCCCAGCTTCAGAGTCTTCTCTACGGAATCCTGTCCTCTCATCATATGCAAAAATATTTGAGCTTCAGTTTCTTCTTTAACCCTCATAAATAGGTACTAGTTCTTCCTTTTTTTCAGTAATAGGAGTAGTATCATCGGCATATCTTGGGTTGTTGATATTTCTCCCAGCAATATTGATTCCAGCTTTGGATTCATCCAGTTCGGCCTTACGCATGATGTACTCCGCGTATAAATTGAATTAATAATGTGGCAATATATAGATTCCTTTCCTGTTCTTGAACCATTCCGTGGTTACATGTTCTGTTCTGACTGTGACTTCTTGGTCCACATACAGATTCATCAGGAGGCAGATGAGATGATCTGGTACTCCCATCTCTTTAAGAACATGCCACATTGTGTTTTGACCCACACAGTTAAAGGCTTTAGAATAGTCTATAAAGCAGAAGTAAAGGTATTCTGTAACTCTTTCGCTTTCTCTATGATCCAGCGGACATTGGCAATTTGATCTCTTGTGCCTCTGCGAAACCAGGCTTGAACGTCTGGTAGTTTTCTGTCCATATATTGTTGGACCCAAGCTAGCAAGATCTTAAGCATTACCTTGCTGGCATGTGAAATTAGTGCAATTGTTTGATAATTGGAGCACTCTTTGGCACTGTCTTTTATGGAATTGGGATATAGACTGACGTTTTCCAGTCTATTGGCCATTGTTGAGTTTTCCAAATTTGTTGGCATAGTGTAAGCAACAATGTCAGAGCATCATCTAGGATTTTAAACAATTTAGCTGGAATTCTATCAAATCCTGAAGCCTTGTTATCAGCAAGGTTTCCTATGGCGCATCTTACTTCACTCTCTAAGATGTCTGGCTTCAGCTCATTGGACAAACTATTGAGGTCATCACTGCTGTTAAGATCCTTCCTGTATAGATCTTCAGTTTATTCCTGCCACCTCTTCTGATCTGTTTCTGTTAAATACCTACCATTTTTGTCTGTTATCACTCCAACTTTTGTATGAAAGGTGCCTTTGAGAGTCACAATTTTTTTGAACAGATCTCTTTCTTATTCAGTTATCTTCTTCTGTCTCTTTGCATCACTACTTGTGTTTCCTTGTCTTGCTATTCTCGGGAAATCAGCATTTAATTTTGCCAAATATGTTCCTGTCACCACTGCTTTTCACTTTCCTTCTTTCCTGGACTAACTTCAAAGCCTCATCAGATAGCCAGTTTGCCTTCTTAGTTTTCTTTCTTAAATTGATATTCTTTATTGCTGTTTCCTGTACAATTCAGACATTCTATCTTCCATGTCTAGTCCCTTAAATCTATTCATTACTTCCTCTGCACATTCACTGGGTATATTATTTATTTTGTATCTACTTGGTCTAATGATTTCCCCTCTGTTCTTCATTTTAAATATGATTTTTTGCAATAAGAAGCTCATGGTCTGAGTCGCAGACAGCTCTAGGTCTTGTTTTTGCTGACTGTATAGAGCTTGTCCATCTTTGGCTACAAAGTTTATAGTCCATCTGATTTCTGTCCATGGGTGATGTCCATGTGTAGAGTTGTCTCAGAGGCTTTTGTAAGATGGCGTTTACTATGATCAGAGAAGTATCTTGACCTAATTCTACTAAGTTACTAATCTCGGACCTGCTTCATTTTGCCAGATATTCTGGGTATCTTTTGGTTCCATGCTTTAGCATTTCAATCTGCTATGATAAGAGTAACATTGGTAGTATATACCTAGGAGGTGTTGAATATCCTCATATAATTAGACAACTTCAGCCTATTCAGCATCCCTGGATAGACCATAGACTTGGATCCCTATAATGTTAAATGGTTAGCCTTCAATTCAAACTGATATAATTCTGTCATTTATTGGGTTGTAACGGAGCACAGTTTTGGCCACCCTTTGATATGTATGGGTACCGGACAGAAATATCATTGCATATAGGCAAGTGGCAAAGCTGTTTACATTTATATACATTGTGCTCAAAACTTTGCATACCTTTGAGGATTAGTAATAAATTTACCATTTTTAAAGAAAACATAAGTGAGGAGGCAAAACACATTTCTCTTATTTCTTATGGGATTCATAGTCAGCTGTAGGTTATAACAGAATGGCAAAATCATAAAACAAAACATGGCAGCAAAGAAAAATAATGAAATGACCCTGTTCAAAAGTTTGCATACTCTTAGTTCTTAATACCGTGTATTGCCCACTTTAGCATCAATGACAGCTTGCAGTCTTTTGTAATAGTTGTCTATGAGGCCCCTAATTCTTACAGGTGGTATAGCTGCCCATTCGTCTTGGCAAAATGCCCACAGTCATGCAAAGTCTTTGGTAATCTTGCATGAACCGCACGTTTGAGATCTCCCCAGAGTGGCTCAATGATATTAAGGTCAGGAGACTGTGATGGCCACTCCACAACCTTCACCTTTTCTGCTGTAACCACTGGAGGGTCAACTTGGCCTTGGGCTTGGGGTCATTGTCATGCTGGAAAGTTCAAGAGCGTCCCATGCGCAGCCTTCGTGCGGAAGAATGCAAATTGTCTGCCAGTATTTTCTGATAACATGCTGCATTCATCTTCAGTGAGCACCACCATGCTTCACAGTGGGGATGGTATTCTTTTAACTATAGGCCTTGTTGATCCCTCTTCAAATATAGCGCTTATGGTTGTGACCATAAAGTAAAATTTTGGTTTTGTCACTCCAAATTACATTGTGCCAGAAGCTGTGAGGCATGTCAAGGTGTTGTCGGGCATATTATTACCAGGCTGTTTTATGGCATTGGCGTAGTAAAGGCTTCTTTCTGGCAACTCGACCATGCAGCTCATTTTTGTTCAAGTATTGTTGTATTGTGCTCCTTGAAACAACCACACCGTCTTTTTTCCAGAGCAGCCTGTATTTCTCCTGGGGTTATCTCTGTTTTTTTCTTTGTATTTCGAACAATTCTTCTGGCAGTTGTAGTTGAAATCTTTCTTGGTCTACTTGACTTTGGCTTGGTATCAAGAGATCCCCACTTCTTAATAAGTGTTTGCACAGTACTGACTGGCATTTTCAAGGCTTCGGATATCTTTTTATATCCTTTTCCATCTTTATGAAGTTCCATTATCATGTTACGCAGGTCTTTGGACAGTTCTTTTCTGCTACCCATGGCTCAGTATCTAGCCTGCTCAGTACATCCACGTGAGAACTAACAACCCAAACTCATTGACTATTTATACACAGACACTAATTGCAATTTAAAAAGCTAAAGGTGTGGGAAATTAACATTTAATTGCTATTTTAACCTGTGTGTGTCACCTTGTGTGTCTGTAACAAGGCCAGACATTCAAGGGTATGTAAAGTTTTGATCAGGGACATTTGGATGATTTCTGTTAGCCAAACAACTAGGTGATAATAAATGGCTCCATATGATCACTATCCTTCAATAAAATATTTTTTCATTCAGTCATATTTTCAAAATAAATGCTAAAATTTCACAATTTCTGCCAGGGTATGCAAACCTTTGAGCACAGCTGTATATTTCTGTGTAAAGGTGCGCATGTGTAAATGTCTGTGTCTAAACCTATGACCTAAACTTTTAGGCAGCATTTTAACCAGTATTCCAACAAAAGTACACAGCCTACATTGTCTATCCACAAATAGCAAATAATTATCTTTTGTGCTACAGAACACTATTTATTATCTATACCTCTAGTATCTATTAATCTACTGCTACAAGTTTTCCCAAACCATTTTGGCATTTTCCTATCAGTAAACAGAAAGTGTAAAAGCCTTGTGTGGCTCTCTTAATGGCTCAAGAGTTACATATGGAGACATTCAAATGAAATACGTTGCCAGTTACCTGCACTGTAGTAAAGAAAGATGATGAATGGGTTGATTTAGATGGGGTCCACATATGTGTCCTTTTTTTGCCTGAGAAGCATTCCAAGTAAACTTTCTAAAACGCAACAGCCAAACCCAAGAGGAGACATTCCTTTGTGTCATCTGGGCCTATAACAGCTCATTAATTGATCCCCAGCTAGGAGAAACCACTTCTCATAGGGTAAGAAAAGTTCCAAAAGTTAGAATTAATTATATCATTCCGAAAGAACCAAATAATCCAGATTCAGTGACCTGTGATAGGTTGAGGCTAGAATGTGTAAACTCCTACCTTCTGTCTTTGTCAATTTAAAATGGAGAGATAGGGATTACGTACTGCATGTATTCCTATTCTGTGAATAAAGGTATTCCAAACCACTCACAAAATGCTAATAAGCCATCTGCAAACAAAGATAGACAACATAACAACTGTAGAAGTGGCACAAGAATGAGTCTAATCCGTTGAGTTCCAAAATGTAATAACTCTGGATAAATGAAAGATCATCAGGGCATAACCACCTACAATAGGAAATCTATACAGTGCTAAGGGGTATGTTTGTAACTACTTTGTAGGGGAAACTCTCATATAAACACTTCAATGTGAACTGTAAAACACCAGAAGGTATTCAGCTACAGGAAAGGAATTAAACCTTTTTTTAAAAGTTGCCCCAAAGTTTTGAAATACTTAAAAGAAAAAAATAAATAAAGCCACAGAGTGCTTGCAAATTGTGAAGCTCAATTAACTAGTCTAACTCTTCATTACACAAGCTAAATTGCTGGTCTTTTCCTGTTAAAAGAACACTGTGCAATGAATATACTATGTATATGAAAACTTGAGATGCAAGAGATGCACTACTATATCATTGTGCACCCTCAGCACATGTTCTCCCTGTTAGACTATACTGCATTGGAGACAATGCACAAGCCGTCCTGCAGCCACATTAAATTGCTACGATTTTATGAATCGTAGCTCATAACGTAGCTTGCAAGACTTCAAGCTATTAAGTTGGCCTCTTAAAGCAACCCGCAGACGACTTGTGGGTTAAGACGCAGCAAAGCTGAAAAATCCTTTGTTCTTTCAAGCCCGTAACCGCTATGTTCCAATTGAGCTATTAAATTGCATCAAGAATTGGAGCCAAGAAGCCAACGAGTGCCGTTGTGGGTCTCATGTTGCAGATACAAGCTTCAAATTTAATGTGGCTGAAAGTAAGCATGATAGTGGTGACAATTGTGTTGATAAGAAATTCACAGCAGCTACCACTGGCTTGCACCAGTTCACTACCTGAAGGTTCAACCAAATCCTCTCCTCATAGTTCTTTTACTATCACAAAAGTATAGCCCCAAGAAGGTCAAGGTGCCTGTCAACCCCTATCCACTTATTCTAAAGGCCAGTGTTCTACACTATTTTACATCAAAGCAAGCCCTGGATACTACTGTACCTACTGTATCGTTGTGCAACTTCAACTGCTTGTATTCTACTAGGTCAAATAGTGAAATCTGTCTGCTGTAGTGTCGGACAAGTGACAGTCCTGCTTAATCTTTAAAACAAATAACTAAAAAAGAAAACCAGCACTAAACCCAAAAGTGATAATTAAAACATATACAATAGTAAAGTACTAGTGCTACAATTATTCTTTTAATACATATAATTCACAAGCAACAAAAAATAAATAAAGTGATTTGTTCATGTCCTATCTCTGGCTTGATTTTAGTATAATAAATGTTCACTTTTAAAGGTATACATTAAAATTTGAAACAGCCAGCCAAATAAAGAGACGTGAACACCTTTGTGAAGCATCTACCAGACCCATCACCTTGATTTAGACCAGTGGTCTCCAGTGGGAGATCCTGTGGATTCACAGAGGCTCTTCACTATATTATTATATTATGTTGAAAAGTTCTCTCTACTACTACTCTTTAGCATGGGGGACCAGATATATTTTTGCAAAGCAAACAATCTGGTGAGCCAGATTTAACCTAAAAAATGCATATGTAAATATTTAAATTAATATATTTCTATAAATTGTATGAAATAACTAAACAGTTGGAAATTTATACATAATACCCCAAGCATTTAAATTGTACCAAGTGTTTTATTTAAATAGGTTTATGAGGAGATTCTCTGTGGCAGCCAGTGGGTCACTAAATACAGCAGGTGGGACCAGAGGTGTAGCTAGAGCTTTTGCCACCCGGGGCTGTCCCTGAGTGTGTGCCCCTCATATATATATATATATGTATGTATGTATGTATGTATGTATGTATGTATGTATGTATGTATGTATGTATATATATATATATATATATATATATATATATATATATATATATATATATATATATCTCACTCCGCATTCTCTCTCTCTCCGCTTCTCTCTCCTCCCTTCTATCGCTCTCTCCCTCCCTCCTCCCTCCCTTTAATTTGTATGCTTTTTTAATTCCCTTTTATTTGTTCATAAAAAGAGATAACAGTTGCCCTTCTCCATCTCTTTTAAAATATTTTTTTTTCCTTTCTACATATTAAAGGGTATATTATATTGCACTTTCTTACTTTAATATAAGCCATTACCCTCTAGATTCACCCCTAAAAGGTCTAATTTACCTACATCAGATTAGAATTCTTGCTACCAAATTGGGGAAGGAAGATGAGAATACAAAATCATGGGAAATGAAGGAGAGGTAGAGTTAAAGAAGAGGTAAAACAGCAGGTAGCAACAAAATTGATAGAACAAAACAAGAACGTTTCTTTTATTGAATTGTGCTTACTACTAGCTTAAATCAAGTACAGAATGTGTTTTAGCATATAGAACTAGAAATGTATATATGTGTCTTACTAGTTAAATTAAACAGAATTCTTTATGTTCATTGTTGATATTTCATACTGTACTGACTCTATACTCTCAATAAAAGATTAATTGATAAAAAAATATATATATATTGGTTCATTTTAAAAATAAATTCAACAAAAAATGTAATAAATGACTTCAACGGTCCAAAGAAGGTGGCATATACTCGTACCCTTTAAAATTGAAAGACACTTCTACCATCTTAACCTTCAGATTTACCCATTGACCTTTCCCCTGTCTGCCTCATGTCATGTGTATTAGTGATTAGATTATTGAGAATCTCATCAAACCTAAACAGCAGCCTGTAACGCTGAGCCTGATCTGCTTAATCCTGAGTGAAAGAGTGAACCAGAGGCCCACGTGGCTTCCAGCTTCTTACATATCCACATATATACAAATGTGGGATGCCTGGTAAACCTAGGTGTAGGAACCATTTCTTTTCTGGTGCATTGCCTCACATAGTGGGGGAATTCTTCAAAAACAAAATCATTATTAATTTCCACAGAAGTTCTGGAAACTCTCTTGTGAATAATATCTAAATGCATATGGAAAATAAGTCAACATGAGAATTCTTATAGCTGCTGAGGCCACTTCTGTAGAGTTTCTTTTGAAGGTTAAGGTGTTGATGGTGAGAGGTGTAAAGTAGAAGGGTTATCATATGAGTTGGTAAAGGTGAGATTTAAGGAGAGGTGTAGTAGCAATGTTTTAGCATATCATGCCTTTTCGTACAACAAACAAAAGCCCTTTCAGCCATCTTTCGCTTACGTACAATTTTTATAATATTGCTAAATATGTTGAGTGGCTCTTGATTAGACTTCCTCCTTATAAAACTTTAAATATTAGACCAGAATCTTCACCTTGGTCACAACCAAGACTAGTTACACTAAGAATACTGAAACAAAAGTATTAGGTAGTTATTGACTTTACGGCAGCTACCTGTAAGTTTAATTGAAACATTTAATCCTAAAGACTCTGCAGAATACATTGTGGATGCTCCCATAGCAATATCCTTCACGTCTTAGGCTTCATAGAATCATGACACAAATGGAGAACGGTATATACTTACCATTTGGCCCTATGTATAAAGCTACAGAGTATGCATGAGAGAGCATGGGAAAGGCATATGTGAGAGTGCACTCATACACACGTGTGCATGCACGAGAGGCCAGATGCTGTAGTGAACACATGTAAGTGCATGTATGTGAGAGTGAGGGATTGGAAAGGTGAGAGATTTTGTGTGAAAAAGTATGTCTATGTGAGTGAGAGTGTATATCTTTGGTTGAAAGTGTGTGTGCATGTTCGAAAATGAGTATGCTGGAAAGTGGACAAGTGTATAGGTGTGAGAGGTCAAGCATGTGAGTGAGAGAGCTTTTATGCACATTACACTGAGAATGTGTGAGAGAGCTTGACATCAAAAGCATGAGAGTGTATAGATGTATAGGTGAGAGAGTGCATGTGTGTTTTTACATGTTTGTGTGAGAGATGGCACACAAGAGAGGAGTACATAAGTAAGAGTCAGTGAGTAGGAGTGTGTAGTTTCATGGGTGACAGAAAATGTGCATCTATGTAAGTGTGTGTGTGTGTGAGAGAGCATGTTAGAGTGTTGGTGTTCAAATGTGTGAGACATTTAGTGTGCATATGAGAGCACAACAGAACTTCCAGATCTTTCAATATATAAATATATATTGTGTGTTACTCACAGACATGTTGATTTAGTGAACCTGTGTACCTTTTAATGTATGTTGCATGCATTTTGTTTGATTTGTTATATAATAGCTATATGTAAGATTGATATACTACTGGTCATGCAATTGCACTGAGTTAATAATCTAAAAAGCAAATTTTTTGATTCCCAACCTCTACTTTATTCTTCTTGCTAAACCATATCCTAGTCCTGGTCAGAGGTCCTAACTCAGTAATGTGCTTACATGCTCTGTTGTATTTCTGAGCATTTTGTAGACAAATTGTAATAACTAAGCAACCTAAACACATCACTGGTCAGAACAATAGGAACTAGCATTTTTTGTTCTATTACTGACTGAATAACGGTGCTGCTGCTTTAATATTTTGAAATATTTAGCTAATTTGCGTACAGTATATAAATATAAATATATATATATATATATATATATATATATATATATATATATATATATATATATACACAAACTAGGCAGACTGTTTATTTAGAATGACAAGCTTTCAAAAGATGCAACTCTTCTCCAAGCCAAGACCTATATATGAATGTATACAGATTCTTTTTTTCTCTTTTTATCTCTCTGGCTTTGTGCATTCACCCCAGACTCCTCACTTTCTTTTGAGCTTTGATACTATTTACTTCTGCCCCATGTGTCTTTTATTTCTCAACAAGGTTTTTCTTATTTTTAACCTTCACAAGTGGTGTAAAGATTTACAATTTAGCCATTATTACTTTTAAATTGAAAAAGAGTTACATTTCTCAAAAGCTTGTCAGTCTTAAGTAAAATGTTTGACCAATAAAAAAAGGTATTATGGTATTATTTTTCATCTGTGCTACTGGACATTCATAAGAAGCATAGGCGCATACACAGATTTACATATTTCGAACACATACACAGTTAAAGCAAAGTTACTCTTTGCTAAACATTTTACATAAAATACATAATTTTAGTTTTGTAAAGGTTATCACTAAAATAAAATGTCTTGTTTTATTTTGTGCACCCAGACAATATAGGAGAGGTTAGAGAAGGACAGCAATGAGGGAATCCATGTTTTGGTCCTTTGTGAAGATGGACTCAGTGCTAGAAACCAAGCAGTTTATTGTATAATGTTTGTTAATGATTTAGAAAATCAGACTGCATGGACCTACTGGTCAGATTTAGATGCCTTAGCCAGAATAGTTTCCTTGTAGTTCCCAGAGTAGATGCCAGATCTCCAGACTATTATCCTATGCTTTTTATCATTCCATTATCCATGCAGTGGACTGATGATAGCTAATCTCCTGAGTGTTTTATGTGTGAATTAATGAGATTTGTGTATGTATGTGTACAGTATATTAATATACGTCTCATGTATTTACAGTACATAAATGTAAAATATGTTAATGCACTGTATGTGCATAAATGTATCATACAATGTGTGCTGAGCATTTACAATAGTTGATTGTATGTATGTACTATGTGTACAATATGGATCAGTTCACACTACATGACTGTATGTTTACTGTTTGTGAATAGTATGCATGTGTACTGTATATATGTGCACAGTATGCATGTTTAGTGTGTATGTATACTGTGAATATACAGCATCTGTGTGTGTGTACTGGGCAAATGTACCGAGTGTCCAGTACAAGTGTATAGTAAGTTCCTCTTCTCGTTTGCAGCAAAATTTAAAGACAAGGCTGAATTCATGAACAACATGGCCAAGGCCAAGGTAGAAACAGAAACCAAAAAAGGACTGAAAACCAAAGGTGAGAAAAGGAGAAACTTACTCTGTTATTCTTGACTCAGTGCTCCTGTACATGGGACCTGTCAGACTGTAGAGGACCTAGAACAGGGCAAGTGTACAGAGGTATATGAGAACATAATCTAGAATACACTACATCACTTTCAGATGTCACCCAAAACATTAAAGCAGCAGTACTAGAGACAGTGGAGTTCTGTTACCCTAGTCTGAAATGTGACTTATTTAGAAATATGGATTTTGATATTGTTGTCCTTCTGCTTTGTATAGTATGGCTATGTGAAATCTGTGTGTGTTTGAGTATGTTGTACAATAAAAGATTTTTAAACTGTTGTTTTGGGAGAATTTTCATTCAAACACCCTTCAAGTACATTCTTTCTGGTTTATACATTCAAAGTATAAGCTAACACATTGCACTGTATTATTTTGAAAGTACCCATTCTTAAGTACATAATACTGCAAAGCCATTCTTGTTTTCCTGTAGCACTCAGAGGAGGTAGATGAATTGAAGATATTATAGACATAATGTAATCTGGCTCTAAAGGGCTTCTGATTTAATTGTCCTACTTCTTCCCTAGACACCTTTTGTCCTTGCTTTGCTTCCAGTTCCCTCACACAAGGTAGTATACAGCTTATATAGTCCATAAAGTCCACGTGAGGGATGTGAAACAGAAAGATAAATAGAGTCAAATCTGGGAAATATTAGCTAGTCATTTCTTGCACTGACTGATGATGGAGATAGGTTTGACTTATGATACTTAGTGACTGTTACAGAGACCAAGGGGCTATGGAGCTACTCTTGACATGCCTGAATAGTATAATTCAGATACAGAATTGGCAATGATACAGTAATAAATGAAGGAGCAAAATATATAGGTCCAACAGGGCAAGAGATATATTGTTACAGAACCTGTGTCACATGTGGATTTTGGCTGTGACATCATTAATCCTGACAATGTAATTGAATTGTTCTGTTTTCCTGCAGATGAAAAGGATGGTGATGTCCCCAACACAGTGAATGTACAAGTGACACCACCCACTGGATCTGAGCCCTCCAAGGATGGAGATGATGACAAAAGAGACAAAGATGATGCCCAGGTATTACATTTTCTAAGAAATAGGTTGACTTGAGCAATCAGATGTAATGAACAGTTTGTACAAGGAGTGTAATCTCAGATGCTACTTAGATGATTTGGATTTAGTTTAGTTTTACATAAATATTGTGGATATGTATTGTGTGCTGAAGGACACTGCACAGATGTAGTGAGTAGGGATAATTTGATGGAGGTTATGTTTTATTAACAGTATGTGTGGTCATTGATTCATCTCATATTTTTGTATATTTTAACTAAGCATGGGTGAGATTGGCACAAATAAGGTGAGTGTGTGTTCTTAATGTGTATTCATGTGAACTTTTTGGCAACCAACATGACTTTCTGAGGCTCAATGTGAGCTTGGATAAAAAAATTTGACCATGGTCATATCTTGTTAACACAAAGTTTCCCGGCAGCACTGTGATAGGTTAAATCAAACATGCGTGTACTTATGGGATTCTAAGCATTCTTAGAAAATCAAGAGTAATCTCCTCTGCTAGATTTTGATGGGTGAGTCAATCAGTGATTGTGGTGCCATTCACCTCTACAAGCTTAGCAAAGGGCAGATCATTTCAAGATAACTAAATATGGTAGATGTTTATTCATCACTTAATCTAGCACAACATCTAGAGGCAGGTAACTCAGGAATTTTTATAGAGCCTATTGTTACCCTGCATATAAGAAATTGGGCTTTTAAATTTAGACAAACTAATTTCCATGCATAGTCACAGTTAAAGGGACGAAGACATCTTTTTAAAAAGGAAAGATGAACGTGTCAGTTTTTATCATTCAATGAAGACCAAGAGTAGAAAGATGGTATTAATACCCATGTACAATCTATTTAAGACAGTGGTATTGTCATCAGAAGCAGAGCCTTTCATAACTATGCTGCTGTTTAATAATGTTTTATAAAGCCTTAGATAAGCAGCAGATGGCATATATCTTAAGCAGTGCTTCTTTGTCTGCTGGCATGCATTTGAGTCCATCATCTGTATAGCAATAATATTCCACATACTGTCCGTTATCTGTGCAATCTGGCTACTTATTAAATATTAATATTTGTATGTAAAATAATTGAGCAGCTAATTAGTTGTTTAAGTTATCTTAGTAGACCATAGCCTCCATTCAATTGCAGTTGACTTCCTACCGGCCGTAAGTCTGAAGGCTTGAAATTTGCAAAAGTTACAGAGCAGTTCAGTTGATCAGGTCCAGAGCTACCTGGCCAAAGTTGTTGTTGAGCACTATTCTTCCAAAGTGGTCATCACACAGAGATGAAGTTCCCGATAATCATTACAGGCAAGTTGTTGTAGAGTGGTATGGTCTTTGGTACATGTTGGTCTCTTGACTACAGAATGCTTCTTTGAATATGTGATCACTTACTTGGATTTTAAGGATGATGACAACAGATATTTGGCAGACTTTCAGCATCACTGCATTTTAAAAAATATACATGAAATTTGCAAAAGTTACAGAGCAGTTCAGTTGATCAGGTCCAGAGCTACCTGGCCAAAAGACTAAACCGTAAACCATGCACCCGTAAGTAGCATTTTCGAGCATGATCATGATCAATTAAGCAAGGCTGTAACTACCAATTTAGAAACAGCCAATAGTAAATGAGAACATCATCATGACATCAGTAAAACATGGAGGTTAAACATCAATCAATTAGCGTTTAGACGTCTGATATAAGATCGGACTTGCAATCCGTCAATGTACAAAATAATAAAAATAAGGGACGATACTGTTCTAGTCCATGTGGGTGGCCTGATATGTATTAACTCCTTGATTACCGAGAATGATATAACACGTGAATGAAACGTAAAAAAAAAAAAAAATATATATATATAGCAGATTTACGAGCGTGAGACTGTTGTGCAATTAAATCAAAGGTCTTTTAATGTGCAGTATTGATTTTTTATTTGCATTTACAGTGCTACGTACAGGTGTTTAATCCCCTTGCGGGTCCTATCTGGTACTCTTAGGATTTTCTTCTACATTCGCCAGTTACAGGTGTAAAAACAATTGCGGGCTTGAGGAATTGTAGCATTTGAATAGCGATTTGTGATTGTAACATTTACGGCCTGAAAGTTATAATTTTGACAGCTGCAGGGATTTTCAGCCTGTAACCCGCAAATTGTTTGCGGGTAGCTAAAAGATGCCAATTAAATAGCAAATTATTTTACGGGCTACATTAAGGGCTCTAGTTACTAACATTTGCTCAATTGAATGGAGGCCCATGTCTTTATCTTTGATAGAAGAGGCTAGATTATTTTAATCCCTTGTGCTCTTGAGCACTATTCTTCCAAAGTGGTCATCACACAGAGATGAAGTTCCCGATAATCATTACAGGCAAGTTGTTGTAGAGTGGTATGGTCTTTGGTACATGTTGGTCTCTTGACTACAGAATGCTTCTTTGAATATGTGATCACTTACTTGGATTTTAAGGATGATGACAACAGATATTTGGCAGACTTTCAGCATCACTGCATTTTAAAAAATATACATAAAAGGGCTGCATTTTGAATGGATGATGCATTGTTGAGTTTAATGCCAGGAGTGAAAGGTGGCATAATGTTATATGAGAGCTAAGCTGTAGGGAGTGCAAATAACTTTGAAGAAAGGAAGAATACTTGAAAGGAAGCCATTTGAGGGATTTTGTCTGGGGAAAGGAAGGAATTAATTTAGAGAGGACTCTATCAGCCAAATGTATTATAGATTGCTGTGTAAAAAGGTGAGAAATACACCAGAGAGTAGGAAATTTCAGTAAGCAAGACAGGAGCAGATGGGAGTCTGGATAAGATTGTCAGCTGTGTAGAGAAATGGAACAAATACATACAGTGCCTTGCAAAAGTATTCACCCCCTTGGCATTTTTTGTGTTTTGTTGCCTCACAACCTGGAATTAACATGTCTTGTTTTAGGAGTTGCATCATTTAATTTGCAGAACATGCCCACTACTTTGAAGATGTTTTTTTTTTTTTTTTTTATTGTGAAGCAAACAACGAATAGGACAAAATAACAGAAAAAGTCAATGTGCATAACTATTCACCCCCCTAAAGTCAAAACATTTGCGGCAATCACAGCTCCAAGTCGCTTTGGATAAGTTTCTATGCTCTTGCCACATCTTACCACTGGGATTTTTGCCCATTCTTCCTTGCAAAACTGCTCCAGCTCCTTCAATCTTTAAGTCTGACCACAGATTTTCTATTGGATTGAGGTCTGGGCTTTTACTCTGCCATTCCAACACATTTACATGTTTCCCCTTAAACCACTCAAGTGTTGCTTTAGCAGTGTGTTTGGGGTCATTGTCCTGCTGGAAGGTGAACCTCCGTCCTAGCCTCAAATCACGCACAGAGTGGTACAGGTTTAGCTCAAGAATATCCCTGTATTTAGCACCATCCATCTTTCCCTCAACTCTGACCAGTTTCACAGTCCCGGCTGCTGAAAAACATCCCCACAGCATGATGCTGCCACCACCCTGTTTCACTGTGGGGATGGTGTTCTTTGGGTGATGTGATGTGTTGGGTTTGCGCAACACATAGCGTTTACCTTGTGGGCCGTAAAGTTAAGTTTTAGTCTCATCAGACCAGAGCACCTTCCTCCATACATTTTGGGAATATCCCACATGCCTTTTCGCAAACTCAAAACGTGCCATTTTGTTTTTGCTGAAAGCAATGGCTTTCTTCTGTCCACTCTGCCATAAAGCCCAACTCTATGGAGCGTACGGCTTATTGTCGTCCTATGTACAGATACTCCAGTCTCTGCTGTGGGACTCTGCAGCTCCTCCAGGGTTACCTTAGGTGTCTGTGCTGCCTCTCTGATTTAATGCCATCCTTGCCCGGTCCGTGAGTTTTGGTGGGCGGCCGTCTCTTGGCAGGTTTGCTGTTGTGCCATGTTCTTTCCATTTGGTTATGATAGATTTGATGGTGCTCCTGGGGATCATCAACGATTTGGATATTTGTTATAACCTAACCCTGACTTGTACTTTTCAACAACATTGTCCCTTACTTGTTTGGAGAGTTCCTTGGTCTTCATGGCAGTGTTTGGTTAGTGGTGCCTCTTGCTTAGGCGTTGCAGCCTCTGGGGACTTTCAAAAAAGGTGTGCATATGTAATGACAGATCATGTGACACTTAGATTGCACACAAGTGGACATCATTTCACTAATTATGTGACTTCTGAAGAGCATTTTATGTGCTTCATAACAAAGGGGGTGAATACATACGCACATGCCAATTTTCTGCTTTCTATTTCAAAAAAATAGTTTTATGTATATATTTTTCTCCTTTCACTTCACCAACTTAGACTATTGTGTTCTGATCCATCACAAAAAAATTCAGATTAACAAAACGTTGACCTTAAGGCTATAATGTAACAAAATAGGTAAAAAGTCAAGGGGTGTGAATACTTTTGCAAGGCACTGTATTGGCTATATTTCTTAGGAAAAATCATCAGGTTTTGGCAACTGCTGTAATGTGAGGAAAATATCAGAAAGATATCTAGTATGAGAACTAAGTACTGAATGATTTGTGGAATTGATATTTGATATAGAGAGGGTTTTCAAGTCATGTTTGGGAGGCCATACAAAGAGTTCTATCTTAGACATATTACATTTAAGGCTATAGGAGGAAAGATGAAATCTCAGATGGACACTTTAATACATTTGTCTCAATTGCAGAGATACAATAAGGGGTAGAAAGCTATTTTCAGTATGGCCAGTTGATGTAATGTGTTCTCTGTGGATATATAGAGAAATTACTATGTGGTCCAGGACTTTCTCTTGGAGTGTCCCATGGAGTGATCTATTGGAGAAAAGCCACAGAAAGTCCAACTGAGGAGTTTAGAAGAAACCAAATCTAGATCGTTACTGCTGATGACAAGTGTGTACAGTTTAGATATAAAACGTGTGATAAAGACGGCTGTAGTTAGAAGGTATGTAGGACTGAAAGGGACTTGTTATGAGGATTAGTGTTTGCCTGGCACACTTCAGTATGGATGTGAGTTTAACTGCACAGACACAAACATGGATGTAAGGACACAAACAAAAGCACTTATTTGTGGGATTTTTTTTGTCTTGAAAATGTGAATTGATTTATAAAATAATTTGTTGTATAGTTTATCCAAGCCTTAGACAGGAACCAGAGTTTAACAGCTATCTCTGATTAACGCATTGGATACTAACTTTCTTAATGAATTAGGAATTTTTAACCACAGTTCAGCAAGTGCAGCCAGTGGTAAACCCACGATTGGCCAAACCGTGACCACTTATCCACTACTTGCACAAAACCCCACTTGTAAACAAAAGTTGAGCTCAGTACTTCTACTAGTGAAGCTCACATAATTTCCTATAAAGTAGTTTTAACAGATATCTAATAAGTACTAGTTCAGGTAATCAGATTCTGCTGATTTACTGGCCAAGGTAAGTAAAGATATTTAATGTTTATTAATGTAAGCTCCATTCTATTTTCCTGGCACCATGACTGGTATGTATTATTTGTAAATGTGAAGTTTCACATAAAAACAAGTTCCCCTTATTAAAAAAAGCACACATTTTCAAAAGCGCATATTTCAGGAAATATAATTCATGTCTCTCCAAACTCTTTCACAGAAGGGCACAGGAGAAGGAGGTGATGGAGGGGACAGCTCTGGGAGCAGCGGAGATGAGAGTGATGAGGAGGACAGCGATGAAGAGGACAGTGATGATGATGATGATGAGGAAGATGAAGAGGAACAAGAGGAACCCCTTTCACTAGAGTGGCCAGACACCTTCAGGAAACGGATCACATATTTGCTGCTTCTGCCCATAGTGTTCCCTCTATGGCTGACAGTGCCCGACGTCCGAAGCCCGGTGAGAGATTCCAGTTAATTACACAGTGCAGCAGTATAGGATAAGCTAGTTTCTGAGAGGGAGCATAAACATCAGAAAGAGAATTAAAAATTTAGATGTGAAATGGTAAAATATAGAATAAATAGAAAACGGATAAAAATTGGGAAAATAATACAGTAATTGATTTTTTTTTTAATTATCTGATTTTCTACAGAAATCCAGGAAGTATTTTGTTCTAACCTTTCTTGGGTCTATATTATGGATCGCCATCTTCTCATACCTTATGGTGTGGTGGGCACATCAGGTAGGTACCACTGAACTTGCATGAAAAGAAAGTGTGTTTGTGAAAGTACATGTCGTTCATGTAAAGGAGCACATACCTTGTTGCCTTTAGGTTGGGGAAACAGTAGGGATTTCAGAGGAGATCATGGGATTGACTATTCTTGCTGCTGGCACTTCCATTCCTGACCTCATCACCAGTGTCATTGTGGCAAGAAAGGGCCTTGGGGACATGGCAGTCTCCAGCTCTGTAGGAAGCAACATCTTTGACATCACTGTAGGGTGAGTATTCTATTGAACCCTTTCTTCACTATCGACATTACTTGCATCATCTGTAGAATATTATTCACCTAAATAAAATTAATAGAAATGTTATTTACATATCCTAATTATACAGTAACCAGCACATCAACAAGCAGCTGAATCATAGGTATCTCAAAAAAGATTTTAAAAATGTACTACCGGTAAATAAACAATTGGTAAATATATATATATATATATATATATATATATATATATATATATATATATATATATATGTTTGACTAAGCCCATAATTAGGCAAGGAAGAAGTTATAATGATAATTTTTAATTACATAAATTGTGAATCCTCTTCTGTATTCTGAAAGCATTCATGATACTTTGATGAGGGTTGTGCATATTAGAGAGTTATTTTATATTTCTGGAGGAGTAAAGATTGTAGTTACCTCTCCAAGCTGCCTGCTTCTCAAAATGTGCAGAGGAAGTGGGTAGGTGTAAAATTCCCAAAACTCCCTTGTCTCTCCTTACTCGCCCCAATCTCTATCGTTAGATACAATGAACACTCCCAATCTGGCTACAGCTATCCGGAAGTTCTGAAACCAAAAAAAATAATCTTCTATAATTAGTGATCAAAAATTTGCAATTCAGAGTTGGTATTGTCTACTACATACTTCATAAACATTTTCCATTTTTCTTAAACTACATTGGTCGTTTAACTGTTTCATTACCAAACACTACGACTCTCTACATTACAAAAGCATCTCAAGTTTGATTCCAGTTTTTCTCTCTTTATTGGCAGTTTACCAGTTCCCTGGTTCCTGTTTTCTGTGTTTAACGGTTTCAGCCCAGTCGCTGTCAGCAGTAACGGCCTGTTCTGCGCCATCGTCTTACTCTTCCTCATGCTCCTCTTCGTCATATTCTCCATTGCCAGCTGCAAGTGGAGGATGAACAAGTTTCTGGGTTTCACCATGTTCGTACTGTACTTTGTATTTGTAATTGTCAGCGTGATGCTCGAGGACAGGATCATTATTTGCCCTATATCCATATGAGCCATCACAAAGCCCTATATACACAAAAAACCTCCCATGTACTGAGTGAGACACATTAACTCCCATTTTTACAGACCTTCCACCAGTTTGGGTGTTAATATTACGGTGCACACAACATGCAAGCCATAGAAAGTACCTTCTAATAAATATATTTTCTTATTCCTATTTTTGTATATATTTGCTAATATTATACATAATACCAGGAGTATACAAGATAGAAACAACTACTTAAAACCTATGCATGAAACATTTTATAATTCTATTTAGCAAATGATACGGCTCCTAGTAATTGTCCACAAACATGGACTATTCACACACACATATTACATTCTAGAGATGATATGACATGGGATGCATGTTCATTTAAAGGGGCTGTAGTTTATATTTATATATTATTATGTAAAGAACATTTTGTTTTTAAACGCTAATTAGTATTAGCTTGTCCCCCAACATAAAAGAAAAAATGAGAAAGGTTTTTCCATGATGAATATGATCACTTGAGTGTTGGTAATGCAGAGACAGCCCTCCTTGGACTATGTGAGAGGTGTCCATAAGAATGCAGAGATAATGTGACATGTATGTAACTCCACAGGTATCACCTCCTTTACCAGTTACACTGAGCACAACATCGGCTTTTATTTCCAGTCTCTTCAGTTGCCTTTTCTATTTAGCTTTAAGCATCCTGAATTATTACAAAAATTATCCTTTTAAGAAGAATAATATTAAAAAGTGTGTTTTTTATTTTTCTTGAAGCAATTAAATTATCCAGGTCCAGTATCTTGATCCATGTAAAAGTCACCCATGATGAACTTAAGTTGCGTTTGTAATATGAGGAGGATACTGCAGTCTGATTTTTTGTTTATGCTTATTAACAAAGTAATGTCAATTGGTAAAACTGTATTAATACGGTAAACAAATAAAATTCTTTGTTGATTACCTTTTCATGCTAGTTTGTCCTGTCTTGACCATCTCTGATGGTATCTTCTAATCCATCCTCTTGTCTATGAGTGCCATTTGCTCACAGACAATCTGCCCATCAAGCAAGAAGTGCAGAAATAACAAGTAGTGGGAGGTCATTATAAGGCAACAATGGCGATGACCAGGAAAATGTGCATATAACAGGTTTTATTTTAACATTTGGCCCATTCTTAATTTGAGTGAAAACTGAGCCATGATGATATAGTACTGCAGTGTACCTTTAAGTCAATTTTAGCAGTGTCACTCAAAAATAGCATATGATAACCTTGCAGGTTTGTGCAGCTGAATAGCAAAGATACCCACAATTTAAGCTCATTATATAATGATCATTTTGAGAAACACATCCAACAGGATAAGGGCCTTTATTCTTTACAAGCTAAGATATTATGGTTGTGCATGGAATTGTTATTCTTGGTTAATAAGCACCATGGAATATAGTATTAATGAGATAGTTATATTTGAAGTACATCATTTGCAGAGATTTATTCCCAGGAGAGCCCTGCCATTTATTCTAAGAATAAACAGAAACACAAGTCAGCTCCATCCTGTTGAACTTAGTGACGGGTTACCCATCTCTCTAACATATGCTGCAGTGATGCATAGCAGTTTTGTCACCCTTGTTTAGGAGTAAGGACCTTGTTAAGAAATAAATAAAAAAAAAAAATAAAAAAAAAACACACACATGCAGAAAAGCATACACCAACATATATATATATTGCCATTGTTTTTAAATTATTAAATTACCACATATTATGCAAAAGGGAAGCAGGTACACATGTTGTGTACTTATATTTGCTTTGCATTTATTATCATCTTTGATAACGCAATGTGAAATTAAAATAAAAAAAAAAAAAAAATCACACTTTGTTGAATATTTATTTTTATTCTTTTGAGATCTTGTTCTTTTAATTAAACCATGTTTTAGTCACTTGGCTTTAGCTAAGCTAAAATGACTAATGATTTCTAATAAATAATTAATTGTATAACTGTTTTTGGTATACTTTTCAGAACCAACATCTCTTTAAAATGAGGGTGGGGTAGTGGCTAAAGCAACAATACAATAAATAGACACTGAATTCCAGTTTTAAGATACATTTAATTAAATTAAAGCAACTGAACAAAGAGGTTCAAATAGTTACCAGCAATAACAGATGATGTTGGTTGCAATGAATGTATATCAATGTATACAGTTGTGTTGTACACTTGTGGTGTCTGGCAGTGGTCTACGATCTAGTAGTAGTAGTGTGTGGTAACCCCTTGTGACCCAAGCTCTTTAGAACATGTACCCCAACGTTTGAGGGATTCCAGTACTTATACAAACCAGGAGCAGTAAACTCTTCCATGGCCCCGGCATGGTATTTGTTCTAAATCATTTTGACTTTACACTAAAACCAAACTTTGTCTGTCAACATTTTAACCTTCTTTGTTAGGGGCCTGCCAAATTTGCTTGGCCTTACAAGATATTGATGAGGACAAATGCTTTACTTAAAGGACCACTGCACAATAAAAAAAATACTTGTTTGAACACTTTATTTGACTCTGAGCATAATAAAGCAGGAAAATATTGTACATCACGGTCTTAAATAAGAAATACATTTTATGCCTCTGCAGGACCCTGGAGGGATCCATTATGGGTGTTGTGTTTCTTTCAGTCTTATCCAAATATCTCTGTTCTCTATTCTCCACCCCTCCCTCCACAGATGGCCAAAAACACACACCATCATCATCCAGCTCGGAGGAAGAGATATCACAAACACAAAATGGATTCCTGTACCTATAACCAAAGTCTTCAAAAATTCAGATTTTCAAAAAAAAAAAAAAAAAAAAAAACTTTATGTCCATGACTTACACATCTGCTAATATTGTTAGTTTGGTACATAATTGACAAACAAGTGTTTTCTCTCTAACTGCAGTGGTCCTTTAACCGTTTATATCAATGTTACCTAATGTCTGCACTTAAAAAATAGGAAAATTATTTCATTAACATCTTTTTCCATTAAATTTAATTCAGAAATGTTACAAATCTACACAATATACATGACTTTTTTAACAGTACCATCAGAGAGCATTTTTACATTTTTAAAATGACAGCTACAACAATTAACCCTTTCCAGTGCCAAGGTATCTTTGGAATTCTCTCAGTCCACAGAAGTACAAGAGAGTGATCAGCCCACAATATATTCAACAGATGAGATGCACTGTACATACAGCTGCATAACTTTCCCTGATACAGCACAATGGGACTTATTGCAAACACTAACAATGCTTTATACAGCATTATACAGTTATTACACTTTACATTAATCCCAGCGCGATGCAAACACTGTATCTTGTCCAGCTTTGTTACAGGTAATGTAACATTTTAAGTGCAATATTCATAGGGTTAATGTTATAGGACAGTATTCATTAAATCAGGAATGAAGGTGATGCAAAATGATGCACTAAAGAGAATTAAAAAAAAGCATCCATTTGAAGGGTTCTCAGATAATAACAATAATTATACATAAATGTCTAATTTCCCAATCATTACCCTTCTGTAGGATGTTTTGATTATAACCTTGGCGAAAAAAGCAGCATCAAAAAAATTAGCTCTATTGTTGAAAGAGGGAAATAAATGCACAGATATTTTCTGTATCACTCTATTTACCAATCATTTGCATGAATATAGACAATGCACATACGGTAAGTGTTTTACTAAATGCTACATGATATGAATCAGTTTTATCACCCTCAGTGAATCAGAAAGGTATGTCAAGATGTTCATCCTTGCACATACGGACATTGTATAAACATTCATAGGATGACTGATCGGCCATATTGCCCTTACTTTCTTATAAGGAACACTCTGTGCTACAGCAGCAGCTTATGGCAAATTTACAGTATGTCAAAGATACAATTCATTTTTATTTCTATAGTAGGTCGGCAATTATCACATTCATGCTCTCCTACTGATTTCTAGATTCACCAAGCTGCTGCTACCATAGACAGGAATATGTGGCTTCACAATCAGATACTGTTAAGGATTGAAGCCACACACTGCAATATAGTCTTGAACAGGTAAGGGGACACTGCTGAACAGAAATACTATAGAAGGCATGAAAAGACTGGAGAATGGAGATGAAAAAAGAACAAGTGGTCGATTAGCCCTTCAGTTATACCCAAGACAGCTCCAGAGAAGGTTCCCCATCACAGCTGATCAGAAGGTTTCCACTTAGGGGACTTTCCTAAATTCAGCCTCTTCATCACATGAACCTGCATTCACCTTCAGGGCCTGGCATTAGTGTGTTTATTGCTGTTTCAGCACAAGCAAGGTTTGCTTATATACAACTCAAAACATGATATCTACCTTTAAATAATGAGGATAGAGTCCTAAAAAAAAGAGAAACATATGGACCAAGTTCTGTTCACTTTAAAGATCCCTACAGTATGAAAAAAATAAAAAGCTGCTTTACAGCTCAGAGAAAAAAATTCTCCTCTTCCAAACCATATAGAGCTGCCAGGATTAATAATAAATTAATAAGAGATTAATATAAACCAAACAGTGCCCACCCTACAAGGCACGGTAACATATTGCCCAAAAAACTGTTCATTGCTCACAATTCTTTTTCAATAAAAAATAAAACAATATTGACTTACTAGGCATATGTAAAACTCTATTTTACATCAATATTTTTATAACATTAAATATAAATATTCTGTGTAAACTACAACACTCTGAATGATGTAGAACTTATTTTCTTCAGCTTCACTCCCTTACAAAAAAAGGGAGCAGAATTTCCAGACAGGAAGGAAGGAAGAGAGATTGAGACCCTTCGTCTTTCTCAGGTACAGTCTCCGCATTAAATGTCGCCTATTTCCACAAAGGAAAAAACTTCCAGTTCTTGGTCCTTGTTCTGGATTCTCTTGTTCTGGTGCACACACAAGAGGCCCAGAGTCTAATCACAACTGTAAACAGTCACATCTCTCTAAATGTGAAATGGCTGCGGACCATTGTTATGTTCACACACTAGCACTCAGAGGAAAGGTTGCCCAAACGTTTTCCTGCACTCACTCACGCCTGTGCTTGGGGGTTTGTCACAGATCTGTGTGCACTTCATCTGTTCAGGGCTCAGACGGTTGTAAGCTTCTTTGTACTCCTTGTCAAACACATCTGTGGGAAAGAAAATTATTTATGATACTTCTATATTTGTGTCTGGCCTCGGCCTCTTCCATGTCTACAGCAGGAGAGCATTGTTTGGCTTGTAACATTTCCCATCGAGGAGAACAATTGTAATATATTTAATGACCAGAGCATTTTTTAAACCACAGTGACCTGATCCTCTTTTTATTAACACATGTCATATTTTATCTGTGGCCCTATGAAATTAAGAGATTATGAAAAAATATATGGGTGATACTGAAGAGAGGCGCAAGTCAAATTTTTCAATATGGGATTTTAAAAAGCTAATCTTGATAACGGGCAAAAGGTTTTTATAAAACAAAAAATAAACACAATCTTTACATTTTATATGCAATTATTATTTCCCTTAAGATTCAAATTAATGACTGTACATGGAGGCTGTGTCCATGTAAAAGGATAAGCTTTGAATTAGTCCACTGAAACCACTGCGCAGTTTTTGTTCAAGGTCTTCGAAGTTCTGATGCAGTTTATGTTCGGAGAATATATAACTGTAATAGATATAAAGTTATCCTGGACATAAAATAAGGCCTGCCAAAACAAATAGAAATCCTTACCAATATCGATGTTATCTCGTCCCAGAGCAACAAGAGAGAGGAAAAGTATTTCCCTGTATAAACTTCTGAAAAAGACAGAAAATGTATATAAGTAAAGGTACTTGGAACACTATACTTTTTTCAAGCATTTAAAAGAACTCACTACTTTAAAACATTAATAAATATTAAATAAAACCTATTAAAAACTTAATAGTATGTGTACATTTGCAGATTCTTTTGGCAGACCAGTATGACACATACAGCTATATTACTGCTCACTTGCTCACTGGGTGATGGGGCAATCCCATAGATCACATAAACTTTTTAATTATTTTTTTTCTGTTTTGGGAGCTTCATTTGAAGAAAAGAAAAAAACACAGTTGCACGTTATCAAATACCCTGTGTCAGATGCAACAAAGAAAAAATGGTTTCTATGTCCCTTCAACAGCTCAAGATTTGTTTTCATAAAACACTAGAATGGTGTCATTAGATCAGGTTTCATATTTTCATCCAATTGGTGGACAAAGTCTGCAGGTTGTCCAGTTGTTTGTGCCAGATACTGACTTTTTCCAGCTAAATAGAGGTTTTGCTTTTATAACTTGCAAAGAAATGGTAATTTTCTACTATAAAGTTTCATATGTCTGTCAAATTATGACGCCTCTACAGCACAAAGGCACTGCAAAAAGGGGGAAATAATTTTAGATTCGAAAATAAAATACAGCTTGTAATTTATTTTGCAGCTGTGGGATGTCATCTTGGTTCCTGGTAACCAAGGTCCTGTAGTGGGAGGAAACTGATTGCATAGAAAGTTCTATCTACCTAATGGGGATATGACATCAGGAAGTGCACCAGCAGTAATGGGAATCTCATTAGTGCAATCAGCTAATGAATGAAAACAGAAGCCTGTAGTGAAGAATAACTTAATATAAAAAATAAAAATGCAAAAGCTGTGTTTAATTTCTAAAAACTTTTTGGCCATTATCAAGCTTAGTTATTCAAAATTCCAAAATAGAAATAATTGATCACAGTGTAATAATAAAGGAAATGAGTGTACAAAAATATATTCATTAACTAAATAGTTTGATATCCAGTACACATTAGGCAATAGACATCTTTGCTATGATATAATACCTTTGCCGCTTGCACTCAGAGTCCTGCTGCAGAGTCTCCAGAATCTGACTCATAGGCCCATATACATTGTTCATCTTAATACTCTTCACCAGGCCTTTAAGAAACTCATGGTTCAAGGTCTCATCCTCTTTCTGTCGCGTAAAGGCCAGGGGGGGCTCTTGGGCTGTATAAAAGACAGAGATTGTTATGTTCAGTTATGTATGTTCAATGAAAGAAATTATTTCATTCAGGCTTATTATTAAATTGGGCACACTCTAAAGTATCAAGAATTTAAAAAAAAACCTGTGCATTTACATCAGTAACAATACAAATCACTAAATATATGTGGTGTGAATAATCTAAGTTAAAACTACTTTATAATAAGGTTGGCATGATTCCCTTCAATTTTTTACAAACAGAGTTGGTCTAGCAAATAGAATAAACGTATTTAAAATAAATGGCAAGTATACAACTGAACAAAGTCAATTTAGGGTTAAGTGGCAAAAAGTCTGTATAGGAGTCAGGGTTACATCCATATAGGTTTTTATTTGTTAGTCAAATAGCAATGTATAAAATGTATAGGTAAAAGTTTTTTGAGAATACTTAAGAAACTGTCCATTGAATAATGTTTCAGATGGAAAAAAATTAGATCAAAGTGTCATTGCTACATGGTGATGAAATATATTTATGGTGAAAACAAAACATTTATATTTACATCACCTGCATTATAAATGACAACACGCAACTGCATGGGCACAAGGAATATAACAGAAGATTATAAACGTGCAGAACATTTTGTTCTTTAAAATCTCTGTACCTGCCCTTAAATTAAAGCCAAGCAAGCAATTCCAGTTCTTGGGGGTTGTTAACATGCCTGGGTTTAATACTAACTTTGTTGCTGCAAAGGTTATATATTCCCTGGTTCAGACACTTTGATTAAACCACCAACTACACCCAGAAAAAGACATATTTATCTTTTTGCACCTAGAATAATGCAGACTGCAAACCGCTTTTTATGTTAAAAAGTTTTTACCTTTATGTGTGTAGCAAAAAGTCTACATTGTCACTACAAAGTTCTACTTTGGCACTAAAATGCTCTGCACGTCACCACAGAACACCACACAACTAAATCACAAAACGTATTATTGGCAGAGAGAAGCCATGCAAAGCTAGAGAGATATATGACAAAGACCAGCTAGTTCCTGTAACTCACTCTCAAGTAAAACAGTGCGGTTTTGACCTGAAATGGACAAAAATTAAGAACCATCAACATTTTGCTCCAGAAAAAAGAGAAAGAATGGCTCCGCTTGTCCTGTAATGTACTTTCAAGAAGGATACTTACTTATAGTGTTCCACAAGATGTACAATGGCTGCCGTGGATCCTGGTGCAATTTTAGATTGTCCCACAATACTTGGATAAGGACATGTTTGCTGTCCTCGGACATACAGCTCCGAGGAATCTGAAAGATATTACCAACAGAAATTAGTTCAATATATACTTTTGTTAACAAAACCACCAGAAGTGTAAAATACCTTGCCATAAGGAAGATCCTGGCTAGTGGAGGAATAAAAGTACATATTTGAACATTTATATTAGTTTCACTATAAAATCTAAAATGTTGAAAAGTCTGAGATTCCCTTGTATGTACTGCTATTTTATTTTTATTTTTTGTGAGCACATCCCTAATCATTCTAATCAATAGTCCAACTTACATAAAGAGTGGAGAAGGACAATCCTCTCCTTTTATATTCTCACTTACCTTGGAATTCTTGTTGCAATGCTCTGAGGACAAGATTAACCCAGGGAGATTGCTTGGAAGGTTTAATCTCCTAAAATACCACACCAAGTTCCAGAATACTTCAGGATGATGGTCCACAAAGCCAGGAACTGTGATAGATGGGTCACCTTCATTCTCTAGCAAGCTCTCCAGCTCCTTCCACACTACCAGGGGGCTCAGGTAAGGAACAGTGATTGGCTCTGGGCTGGGCATCCTCCAATCTAGACCCAATGAGTCCTGTTTTCAGGGATGACACAGATGTAAAGTGTGTAAAGAATGCATACAAGTGATATACGAATTAACACAGCTTAGAAATGGTCTGAAAGAGAGAACACAAGTCCATTATTGATAAAACAAATCATTTCCATTTATAAGTAAAAGACACATCCTGAATAATGAAAACCTATTAGCCCAATTATATAACTTTATGAAATATTACTATTTTTAATTTAATATTTTTTACTCTTATACTTTTAGAGAACAATGAATTTACCACCACAGTGTTCCGTTAAAAGAAATTGCAACATAAAAGTACAATGTTTTATAAACACGTTTTCAGGTACTTTGAATGATAGTTTGTGTTATAGACGAAACTTTGTTGCTATGGGGTTATTAGTCAACCATATTTGCTTTAAACAGCAGGAACATATTTTTAGCGCTTACTTTTGATGCCTTACACAATTGTGGGAATTAGTTGTACTCTGAGTTTGTACTTAATATATAATGGACGGCTGAAAACTCTTGGTGCATCAATGAACATTACTGAGGGTCTTGGCAGACCACCAATGACATTTCTGCCTGTCTCTTAATTATAATTCACTGAACTATAATAAAACAACATAGCCCGGACTTTTGGAAACCACATATTCTAGTATTTAACTCATTCACTACCACTTTTATACACTTTGCTAATTTTGTTTTAGAGTTACTTGTTTTGTTTTAAATCACCATTTGTACCATGGACCATGTGGATAGAGCTCCCAGCCCACTGGTGGTCCACGGAAAAGTTAGATAACCTTTGGTTTATCAAATGGAAACTTCAGTTTTTAGGATTGAATATGCATTCAATAAGTAAATGTAACACAGCTCTTGATGGTGGTTTGCATGCACCAATTGTGCAGAATAATCATGTGACATTGCACATTCCTATCATACTTAACTCAACTTTATATCACTGTCCTCTATGTTACATTTGAGAGGCACTTTTAATGCTGTCAACATTAAGCATAGTAATATATTTTGTTTATATAACATACTGGTACAGTCTGGAAATTGTTGGGAAGGCTGCCGGTCGGAACAGTGTTGCTCAGTCTGTGCAAAGGCTTCTCATCCAACGGGCTGGCTGTACTGACACTTCTAGCGACAGGAAGACTTGGACATTCCAACTTGCTGGAGTCTTTTGTCCTCTTCCCAGCTGGAATTTCTATAATCCTGGCATGCACTTCCACTGGTTTACTTTTACTATAATAATAAAAAGAAACCTACAGTGAAATACTGAAAGTTGGTTGTTAAAGTTACTCAAGTGACCGTTATGCTCAAGTGACTGTTATGCTTCATATGCTTTACTGCAGGTCAGGTATAGACTTAAAATAGTGGACTTCACTACATACCTTACACAGAGCAAGAAATATACCTTTCTAATTATAACCAAGCAGCAGCCCATCCATTACACATATACAAATAATTATCATAACTATATTATTTGCATTAATCTTATCAATCCAGCATCAAAATACTTGCCTACTGTTGCTGAAATCCTCTGAACTCATATGGGCAAGGGGAAAAGCAGGAGTAAAGGAGCCGGATTGTGTTTTTTGAGATGAAGATACTGATGTATGTGGCATGTTTTCTGCAGACGGGCTGGCCTTAAGGAAGAATCTGCAAAAGAATAGTCCATGGTCAGAAACATAACTTTGAGAAACCAACAGGTCCATTTAGTCTACCAACTCTATCATCATAAGATTTTTACACTGAACCACAATCCAGACGATTACTTTTTTTGTCCCTAGCACTTCTGCCACTTTTATTTTGCATAGTAATGTTTCTTATATTTTCCCTGAATCTAACCTTCTTACAATTTTAAATTCTGAGCTCTTGTTCTAGTATACCTCATTATATAACAGATGTTTTATTACATTATTTAAAGGACCACAGAAGTTATTATTATTGTTTATTTATAACGCGTCAACATATTCTGTAGCGCTGATATATATATGTATATGATTCCGTAGCGTAATTATAATATATGTGCGCTGACCATTAGTCAGAGGGTGAAAAAGCTTGTGGAAAAAGTCATTTCCTTTTTAAAATGGATGCTAAAATCATGGAGTTGTGATCAATAGAAGTCACGCTATTTCGGTGTATTGCCTTTGTCTGAAGAAATAACAGACAGGATTGAATCAGGCAGTGGCTAAATGATTGGTAACTACTTCATTATTTTCTAGAAGCCAGTGTAGCACCAGAACAGATAGTACAGTAGGTAATACTGCAGTCTATGTGGAATTGAACCTAGGACCTTTATTCCCATAAATACGATTTTTTGCCTCAGAGGAGCACTGACCTACACACTCAGTATTTGAATTTCATATTATTGAGGTATTTTTGATCATTGAAAAAGCCACAGGATAAAAGTGGAGAAACGCATTAGATCAGTATTTTTACTATCTATTTATTGATTATTTTTATAATATTAGAGTCAATGTATAAATTTGCAATTTTCAGTCTTATTTTTCGCTATTGACCATATTTTATTATATTTCATTTTTTTTCACAAAAACATTGAATATTTATATCAAAACCATGATTTATATAGTATTTTGATTAAAGACACCCATTACTCCAAAGGGGATATATTGAACCGGAGCAAAATATTTATATTCAGGTACCACTATGTATTGATAGTGTTGTAATATTCCCCATGCTCTTAAAAGTACACATTTACATTACCCTAATACCCACACTCTATTGGAAGAGATAAGACGTTCACGGAGCAAAGAAGTACCAAGCTACAAGCCAACACGTGTTGGGAAGTCTATAATATACCTCATAGACTGAGGTTAGAAAAGGTGAGAACTTTACGTACTCATCTCTGTGAACAAGGGTTTGGGATTACAATATCTTGGTTATTTTGCACTAGGAATTGGTGCGCTTTCTCTCCCCATCCCTTCTTCTCTTTGTTGCATACCACAGACATACCAGTGAACTTTGTTCAGAGAGAAGCAGCACACCTAGCTATAACCATCACATTGGCCTTGAGAATAAACCAACTTAATTCAGAGACAAATGAGAGCAATCTAAAGATCGTATTGATAACTAATCCCCCAAGAACTGGATCACCTGAGGAGTGCCACAGAGTAATACATACATCATACAACCCTGTACTTTTTTTTTATCTTTATAGTTTTAGTTCAAATAATGAAATTAGTTTAACTTTTATATTTATACTTTTTAAAGTAGAGTTTGCTGGTGTAGTGGTAAGTGTGTTTCATAAAAATGTTTTCATTGGGAAGTCATTTCAATGCCTTACACTTGTTTTTTTAATTTACTAATGTTTTTATTAATACACATATGATTGATATATATATATATATATATATATATATATATATATATATCATATATAAATAAATAAAAAAGTACATTAATTAAACAAACAAAAAAACAAAACAAATGGAAGGCAGGGAATTCAATCCTATGACTTACCAATGAAAAAAAATCTTTTAACCACCAACACTCTGCTTTTAAAGACCGTGTAAATCTAGAATAGAATGTGTAACCGTCACAGACTCTATCTAGCCCTATTATTTATGCAGCTTCTTATGGGAGGACTTCAAGGGCAAAACTAAAATGACAATACCTATCAATTCTTGAACTATTTTAAAAATGTAACCATTTTTGAACATTTAACTGATTGTGCAGAGCACATATGGATACTTTTGTGGTTCTTTAACTCCTTTAAATGGTCACTGACATGCAATTTATTCTTCATATCAAATCAAAACTCATCCTGAACCGCAGTCTTTACAACATGCATTCAAGGTGGCATTGACCTCAGTGTGAATGTATCAAATTAAATTTAACATCTCTTCTGCACTACTGTCTGAGACATGTCTAAAGTATGCATATGCCTGAATTGGCTATGATAGGTTTCCCATAAAGAAGTTTGTCTATCTTGGTATTCCAAGTAAACAAAAATTAAAAAAGAGATTTTTATTCATCAGTCATTACAGTGCTGCAAAGAAAAGCAGACTGTTTTGAATAAAGGTATTCGGCCAAATTAAGGACAATTGTTGCCTGTTATCTAATAATAAAATAGCATCTTACCACTGTACTGCCAGAGAAGAACGTGTAAGTACTTTTCTACTCTCAGCAATCAGTATGCAGTCTTGTTACTGCCAGATAGACAGGCAATGTTTACAAAACAAGAGGACCATGTATTGTAAAGAATATTCTGGTACCACAAATCAGCTTGAATCCATGATTTAGACATGGTGTTTTAGCACAAAATACTATTTAATAAACATGAATAAACATCAAAAACAAATGTTAAATGAACACAAAAACCTGTCTGAACTTGACTTATTTTACAAAAATGTATTTAGAGAGTGTAAAACAACACAAACAGAAACTTGTTAAGTATTGTATAGAGTTTACATTTTCAGGGGTTGCCATGTTTTTTTGTTAGCCTGATTTGTCACCTGGGACAAAAGCTTGCATGCAGGTAAGATTCCTATAAGTACTTCTGAAAAGGCTTGCACGATGAAGTACAAGCATTCAAAATAAAGTTTAACATCGTAGATACCTTCTCCACTACCAAAGAAGACCATCAGTTACTGCAATAACAGCTCCATGCACAGTATAAATGCATACAGCAGTTGATCAACTTTGATGCTCTATTTATATTTTTAACATTTTACAAAGATATTTTCTATTATCAAATCTAATTCTTCAGAAATGTATATTATAAATATAGAACTTTTGTCGTCATTTCAAGTTTAATAAGAACGTTTTTTATGTACTCTTGTGACTCACCGGCCAGGACGTCGTAGATCTCGGATCTCAATGTTGAGTGATGGTAGGAAAGGGTTACCACAAAATGGACAAGTGGTGTTGAGGTTTGAATCGTCTGCTGTCCAACCTGCCATGATCTCCTCGTCATGTACAAGGCATTCACATGTTAAACACCGAGAACAGCTGGAGATCAGGACCTGCACAAGATTGTTCTTATTACTCTTTTGTAGAGAATTTACCAAAACATTTTGTCCCAGAATTATTATTTGTCTATGTTTCAGGATGCAATTTATTACCTTAGACGTGTGCATCACCAGAGCAATTTTGATAGCATTATTTTTCAATGTGTGAGGAGTTTACACAAGATATGCTGTATAAAGTTAATTTTACATTGATGGCTAAGATACTATAAACTGTTGTAGGCAAACTTTTTCTTAGTAAACAGCCATTTTTACAACTCAGTATCATTACAAGTTCCATAAAGGACTCGACTGCAATACTTATACAGATTAAATCACATGCAGCTTTAGTAGAAATTCTGATGATACTCCTTGGAGAAATAAGATGCTAGTAATCCTGTTAATTAAATACCAGCATACACTGGTGACATTAGTGATTTCTAGGGCTACATACCTCCATAGCATAATTTTGGAAGACACTAGTACTACTGGGATTGCAGGAAGAAATCAGTTCTGACTTGTAATTTAATGAGACACTGGAAGGTGAACCTGTGACAGAGAGAAGATATTCGTGTGTAAGTGAATATTTCCGATGCAGGCTCTAATATTTCTCCCAGGTTGATATTGCTCACTCACCACTGTGGTACAGTTGTCTGGGGTTGCCCTCTTGGGATGTGCTACTCTCTAGACTGCTTCTGCTTACTCCCATTGCTTTGGTCCTGGCAGTGATCTCATTCTCATGGGAGGCAACACCTTCAAAGTCTTCTTCATTTAATGAATTAGATTCAGCATCCACAGCACCACCAGAAGACAGGCTTGCTCGGTCAAAGTTTTGATCCTGCAACAGGAATAGTACATATTCTAAATCACTTTTCAGACTGGAAGTTAATTTGAGCAGAATTTAAAAGAAATGGGAAACAGTGATAGAAAAGTATAAACAAACATGTTAAGTCACAGAACAGTGTACAAGATCGTGGGTAAGCATAAATGCTTCAGAATTGTGAATTCTATTTATCTCATTTACGTTTTTAAGAGGGATGTGCTACATTAAATATCACATATAATTGTTGTCAAACTGCGATTTGTCGTCACGCTTGCGAGCCTCGTGAAGCGAGCCGAGCCGTTGAGGCATAGAAGCCTTCCGAGCTCACGAAGCGAGCAGTTGAGGCAGGGAAACACATGGGACTTAGGCTAAAATGAGCACCGAAGGCGCTCCTGTGAGCCTCGCAAAGCAAGGCGAGCAGTTGAGGCATGGAAAAATGCGGCACTTGGGCAGCAAGGGCTTGAGGAACGCAGGACTTTGAAAACAAATCCGAACTCGAAAAAATACAAATGTAACGGCCGGATTGCAGAAATCGAAAAACAACAACAAAAAATAAAAATAAATTTAACCACATTCACACAGAGGACAGGGGGAGAGCCAGGACGCCTGGGAGTGAAGTTGCAAGCGAATTTAAGCACAATTTCCTGTGTTTCATCGCTCGAAAAACGGCTAAGCAAGAAAAAAATCTGAAACTGTGTCAAAACGAGGCTCTGCAATGCCAGACGCACAGACCTTGAAAAATACATGAAGCCACACACTGTAACACTTAGACGAACAACGCAAGGCACACTGGATTAAAAAAATACAGAACGCCAAAGACAGAAAACAAAAACAAAAAATGAATTAAAACACAATCACACACAGCACAGGGGGAAAGCCAGGACGTCTGGGAGCGAGGTTGCAAGCGTATTTAAGCCCAATTTGACGTGTTTTGTCACACGAAAATGGGCTAAGCGACAAAAAATGGCGGATGAAAAATGTAAAAAATCTGAAAACAGAAAGAAAACGAGGCTAAGCACATTCCGACCTCGGAAAAATACAGAACTATGAAAAATACGCACGAACAACGCTAGGCACCCAGGACTTTGCTGAATATTTCTGTTGCTTTTATTTTCAGACACACAGAGGAGAAACACACAGGGAAGGGACGGGGGGGAGATGCTGGAAAGAGACACATGGCATTCCCAAGCACAAAACTTGCAGGTTAATGAACCCTGTAATGAGCGGCCAGTACAGTAGGCAGGAGGAAAGGTCCGCAATGAGCCCCGAAGGTTGGAAAGTTCAAATACACAAGGGAATTTTATTGCCATAGTTTTTTGACGGGCAGTTCGCTAGTATTATATATTATTATAACTAGCGACTTGCTCTGCAAAAATGACGGCAACAAAAAGTGAAGCCTGGCAATGCTGTTTGCCACACAATGGGAGCCTCTTCTCCCTCTACTTTACTGGCCTTGTGATGAGCGCAAGTCTCTCCCCCTGTTTACTTCCTCCCTTGTGTCTCATTTCCCCCTCCCTTGTGTCTCCTTTACCCCCGGTGTTTTTACCCACCTCTCCCCCATGCGTCTCTTTCCCCCTCTTCCTCCCCTCTCACTCCCCCGTGTCTCTCCCCCCTCTCACTCCCCCCTCTTACTCCCCCGTGTCTCTTCCCCCTCCTCTCACTCCCCTGTGTCTCTTCCCCCTCCTCACACTCCCCCGTGTCTCTTCCCCCTCCTCACACTCCCCCGTGTCTCTTCCCCCTCCTCACACTCCCCCGTGTCCCTTCCCCCTCCTCACACTCCCCCGTGTCTCTTCCCCCTCCTCACACTCCCCCGTGTCTCTTCCCCCTCCTCACACTCCCCCGTGTCTCTTCCCCCTCCTCACACTCCCCCGTGTCTCTGCCCCCTCCTCTCACTCCCCTGTGTCTCTTCCCCCTCCTCTCACTCCCCCGTGTCTCTCCCCCCTCCTCACACTCCCCTGTGTTTCTTCCCCCTCCTCTCACTCCCCCGTGTTTCTTCCCCCTCCTCTCACTCCCCCGTGTCTCTCCCCACCTCTCACTCCCCCGTGTCTCTCCCCACCTCTCACTCCCCCGTGTCTCTCCCCACCTCTCACTCCCCCGTGTCTCTCCCCACCTCTCACTCCCCTGTGTCTCTTCCCCCCTCTCACTCCCCTGTGTCTCTTCCCGCCCCCCTCCCTTGTGTCTCTTCCCGCCCCCCTCCCTTGTGTCTCTTCCCGCCTCCCCTGTGTCTCTTCCCCCTCCTCACACTCCCAAAAATGACGGCAACAAAAAGTGAAGCCTGGCAATGCTGTTTGCCACACAATGGGAGCCTCTTCTCCCTCTACTTTACTGGCCTTGTGATGAGCGCAAGTCTCTCCCCCTGTTTACTTCCTCCCTTGTGTCTCATTTCCCCCTCCCTTGTGTCTCCTTTACCCCCGGTGTTTTTACCCACCTCTCCCCCATGCGTCTCTTTCCCCCTCTTCCTCCCCTCTCACTCCCCCGTGTCTCTCCCCCCTCTCACTCCCCCCTCTTACTCCCCCGTGTCTCTTCCCCCTCCTCTCACTCCCCTGTGTCTCTTCCCCCTCCTCACACTCCCCCGTGTCTCTTCCCCCTCCTCACACTCCCCCGTGTCTCTTCCCCCTCCTCACACTCCCCCGTGTCCCTTCCCCCTCCTCACACTCCCCCGTGTCTCTTCCCCCTCCTCACACTCCCCCGTGTCTCTTCCCCCTCCTCACACTCCCCCGTGTCTCTTCCCCCCTCCTCACACTCCCCCGTGTCTCTGCCCCCTCCTCTCACTCCCCCGTGTCTCTTCCCCCTCCTCTCACTCCCCCGTGTCTCTCCCCCCTCCTCACACTCCCCCGTGTTTCTTCCCCCTCCTCTCACTCCCCCGTGTTTCTTCCCCCTCCTCTCACTCCCCCGTGTCTCTCCCCCCTCTCACTCCCCCGTGTCTCTCCCCACCTCTCACTCCCCCGTGTCTCTCCCCACCTCTCACTCCCCCGTGTCTCTCCCCACCTCTCACTCCCCTGTGTCTCTTCCCCCCTCTCACTCCCCTGTGTCTCTTCCCGCCCCCCTCCCTTGTGTCTCTTCCCGCCCCCCTCCCTTGTGTCTCTTCCCGCCTCCCCTGTGTCTCTTCCCCCTCCTCACACTCCCAAAAATGACGGCAACAAAAAGTGAAGCCTGGCAATGCTGTTTGCCACACAATGGGAGCCTCTTCTCCCTCTACTTTACTGGCCTTGTGATGAGCGCAAGTCTCTCCCCCTGTTTACTTCCTCCCTTGTGTCTCATTTCCCCCTCCCTTGTGTCTCCTTTACCCCCGGTGTTTTTACCCACCTCTTCCCCCTCCTCTCACTCCCCTGTGTTTCTTCCCCCTCCTCTCACTCCCCTGTGTCTCTCCCCCCTCTCACTCCCCCGTGTCTCTCCCCACCTCTCACTCCCCCGTGTCTCTCCCCACCTCTCACTCCCCCGTGTCTCTCCCCACCTCTCACTCCCCCGTGTCTCTCCCCACCTCTCACTCCCCCGTGTCTCTCCCCACCTCTCACTCCCCCGTGTCTCTCCCCACCTCTCACTCCCCCGTGTCTCTCCCCACCTCTCACTCCCCCGTGTCTCTCCCCACCTCTCACTCCCCCGTGTCTCTCCCCACCTCTCACTCCCCCGTGTCTCTCCCCACCTCTCACTCCCCTGTGTCTCTTCCCCCCTCTCACTCCCCTGTGTCTCTTCCCGCCCCCTCCCTTGTGTCTCTTCCCGCCCCCCTCCCTTGTGTCTCTTCCCGCCTCCCCTGTGTCTCTTCCCCCTCCTCACACTCCCTTGTGTCTCTTCCCCTCCTCACACTCCCTTGTGTCTCTTCCCCTCCTCACACTCCCTTGTGTCTCCTACCCCTCCTCTCACTTCCTTGTGTCTCTGCCCCCTCCTCTCACTCCCTTGTGTCTCTGCCCCCTCCTCTCACTCCCTTGTGTCTCTGCCCCCTCCTCTCACTCCCCTGTGTCTCTGCCCCCTCCTCTCACTCCCCTGTGTCTCTTCCCCCTCCTCTCACTCCCCTGTGTCTCTTCCCCCTCCTCTCACTCCTCTGTGTCTCTTCCCCCTCCTCTCACTCCCCTGTGTCTCTCCCCCTCCTCCCCTATGTCTCCCCCCTCCTCCCCTATGTCTCCCCCCTCCTCCCCTATGACTCCCCCCTCCTCCCCTATGTCTCCCCCCTCCTCCCCTATGTCTCCCCCCTCCTCCCCTATGTCTCCCCCCTCCTCCCCTATGTCTCCCCCCTCCTCCCCTATGTCTCCCCCCTCCTCTGCCTCTCGTGTCACCGGGCATGCGCACAGCCGCCGACTCGTGCCCGCACCCAAAACACAATGCTCGTGTGCGGCGTCAATGCAATGTGCATGAGCGGCTGATGCTGCCCAATGGGAATGTGCGGGGCGGTGGGCAGCGGGGGGGTACTATTGATGGTAGTTGTCAAACTGTGATTTGTCGCAAGCGTGAAGTCGAATCGCAGTTTGACAACTATTATATGTGATTTGGAATTTGCCAGCAGGTAAGAATCCATATATGCATCACAATGCATTTTTCCATTAAGATATAAAATCTTAAATATATAAATATTTTAAAGTCAACAAGCTGTAAAATTGCTGCAAAAATGGCTTTGCATAACAGAAAATACACAGCCTAATATTTCTAATAATTTACATAATTTTTATAATTACAAATAATAATATCCTAACTTATGTTTGTGCTCTCGGGCTTATTTGAAAAAGCATTATTACCAAAACAAACTGATCCTATACAAAAATGAAAAGATTAATGAAAGATGAATGCGTGTAAATGTTATGGAACCTGTCTCTAATTTATTAAACAACTGACAATTGAGCTCACTAGGTTGTTGTCCATTCCAAAAAAGATTGGCTCTCTCAGGTTTCTTTTTCAGTTTGGGGATGAGAAATGCACTGAGCCACATTTGTTGCTGCCTGATCTTCTATATGGTCCAAAACATGACACCGTGACTTAGCATTAAGGATTTTCAGGAAAAAAATGGCATACTGAGCTTTCATCTGCTAACAAATCTCTACATACATCCTGTAATTCTGGTGGCTTTCATTCTCTTTAAAGGGCCATTGTAGTTAAAGAAGTATTTAACAAACAATCAATTTTAGCAGCTATGCTATACAAGATAAACGTTAGATTGTAAGTCTGCGTGTTTCTATCCTAAGTACTTTGGGAATGCACCATGGACATTGGCTCAAAGACAGGGCCCTCATTGCTTTGCTGTGTGTTGATTTGTATTTATCTTTGTCTGTACTAACTTATGTACAGCGCTATGGAATACGTTGGCGCGTTATAAATGAACTAATAAATATTTTTTTAAAGAAAATTATACTTTTAGCTGACACTGCTACTGTCCAGAGGGTGACATGCTTGTAATCTCTACTGGCTACAGCAAAATGTGGTAAGTACATAGTAGAGAAGGCAGGATTTTGGGAGGGGTATCAAATACTAAGAACTAATGAGACCATACAAACTCTTCTCAGTCTCCAAGACTGTGCTGAAGAAAATCAGTCTAGAAGTCTCCAAACAAAATCAGATAAAAAAATAAATAAAGTAAGCTTTTGTTTTACGTAGCTGCTAATATTTTTAGTTTGTTACATACATCACAAGCATTTGAAGCTTCTTCCAAACCTAAAATGAATGACCAGAATAGTTGACAATTAATTACTGCTAGCTAGGAGGAAGAATGTGAATGGCCTACATTACAAACATCATCATTGCTTCCATGCAGAGCAGTGAACACAAAAGCTGCCGTCTTCAAATTAAATAGATTGCATACTACAGCATTCACATTATGCAAAGGATCTCCGTATGATGCTCTTAATGGGCATAATTAAACGGTTTGCTACAAGGAACTTCTAAAGTCTTACCTTTGAAGAGCCAGAATAGCTGGCAAACCTAGAGTACAACTTGCTGGCTTTCTCAGCTACTCCTTTGCCAGCAGAAACTACACTGGTCTTTAAGACATCAATTGTGGGGCTGAGTAGAGTGTTGAAAGATGATGGGGACATTAAAGCAAGTGCAGATTCACTAGGTGGTTCTCTTTGAGGGCTGCTTGCAGAGTATGCGGGAGAGGACCACAGTCTGCCACGGTGTCTCTCCTCACGCTTTACATGGTAAGTTCTTGACTTAGTTAGTTTTGGTTCTTGGGGGGAGGCAGGAGGGAGGCTTGAGCGTCGGCAAAGAGGTATAGCTCTTGGGCTTTTGTACTGGTCATATGTGGCTTTCTGTAGATCCATGCTGGAAGCTCGGCTGGTCAAGGGGCTGCTCATGTTATTCATGTACATCTCTATCTCTTCTGCAAGATCCCTCCGAGCAGATGGAGTCAGGATGTTTTTCTCTTCTTCCTCCTCATCCTCTTCTTCCTCATGCTCTTGCTCAGTTTCTGCAGCCAGCAATGAAAGAGGGTCTAATCCAACCTTCACATCTACCTTTTCAGCAGGCTTGGCAATAAGCATGGAGGATGAGGACGTTGTACTGACACTTCTCTTTGTGAGTTTAACTTTGTGAACACTTGTTTTCACAGATGTCGTTTCATCAACATCATCATCCAAATCTTCAAGATCAAAAATCACAGGGGAATCTGCTTTGTCTCTAAATACCTCACCTCCCAGTGGAGACTCATCATCACTCCACTCTTTAGCAACTCTTGCCTTCCTAGGAGATGCTTTCTTAATATCCAAAGTCTTGGGTCGTGGCATACTTTTTGGGAAAACTCTGGTGTTAATCTTTGCATCTGCTCCAGGTTTTCCCCCCCTCTCTCCACGGTTTTCTTCTTGACTAATCCCGTTGATGAGTAACACAGAAATATTCCCACCACTCAAATGTCTGCTCCTGCTTCCCCATTCTAGCTGTTCCTTTAGTCCGGGTTCCACAGCACTTTTATGCCTTTGACGTGAGCTCCAGCTTTGATACATCTCACCTTCATTAGTTTCATCAAATGATGGTGTATACAGCAAGCCTGCTGAACTGTCTGCAAAGTCAGAAAAAGAGGTATGTTACTTATATAACTTTACATAATCTACTGACCCAGCTTTGTCATAACTATTTACATTTGTCACACTTAAGTAAAATAATGAATCTTCTTAATGAAATACCTTTTTAAAGCAAGTGTATATACAGATCTACAATGCTTTAAATTCAGTCAGTCAAGCAAAAATAATGTCTCACCTGCACTGTAACAAACAATGTATTCTGTTTCTCTCATCAGGATATCCAGAAACATAATAGATTGGGCTGTTGCAGGGGCTACAGTATATAGAACTACTATACACAATACACATTATATTCAGAAACTTTGTTGTTGAAAGAGACAGAACTCAACAGATACAATATGAGACAGGTATTCAATACAATGTAAGCAATGCAAAAATCACAGCCTGCACCCTTGGGGAAAATATAAACTTTGCCATGTATGTTTATTTTTTTTCTTACCTTCTTCATGACACAAAGCTTTCTAATTTTGTAATTTAACTATTCTTTTCTTAAATGACAATATTCTGCATCTCCTGAGAGCCTGTGTGCTTGCCCCTTTTTTAAAATTCCTTTAAATGTCAACTGAAGATGCCACAACACTAGTTGCCCTCCCAAATATATTATATGCTGGCTTACCATCGCCAAGTGCTTTTCCCTTTCGCACTATACTTGATGTGGATTCTTCAGTCTGTGGAATATCATTGACCAGCTGAGGTAGACAATCTCTACTGTCTTTTGAACTCTCTGACTCGGATACTAAACACAAGAAAATGGATGGTGTGAAAAGTTAGTATGAGATAGGCAGACAAAATAAGTCATTTGCCTGGGTGCTCCTTGAAAATATATTAAAAACATGGTAAAGCATAACAAGCAATCAGCAGAGGGGAGTAAGATGAACGTTTGCGGCCAGTAGTTCAGCCTAACTGAAAGGTGGTCATTGGTATAAATGCTCTAAGAGGAGATTATGATAAATTCTTGCGTTGCATCAAAAGAGAAAATAATAAGTGGCATATACTAGCAAAACACAATACATACATGAGCTGGAGTCACTTTCTCTTAAGTCTTCCATTTCTTCTTTTATATCATGCACAGCTCCTCTTCGTACCTCTTCTTTAGATAATGAGCTGTATCCAAGATCAGACTGTCCACCTGAGATTCAAGAGATGCAAATTCAGAATATTTCACCATTGCTGTAACCATCCCATTGCAATTTTTTCACAAAGTGCAGACCTGTGCTAGATCTGTCATCAGTAGGGTCAGTGCTAGTTATGTCAGCGGTGAATGGTGGCTGCTCTGTGGGATTCATGTCAATAGAACTATCCATACTGCCGTGGCTGACAGCATCCAAATCACTGCCATCTGTAAGGCCAAAGGATAGGAAATAAATCAATATTAACTGCATGAAAGAAAAAAAGGGGAGAACTGCACTGCAGAACTCCTACAATATATTTGTTGAAAGATTTAAAACAAACAGCATTTATAATATCCACTTTGTTTACAGTATATATTGTTGAATGAATGCTGGTTTTCCAATCAGGGCAGTTAGGATCTGTACTCAAATACTTAAAAAAAACAATGGTCTAGTATCACTCACAAATAGATGATGACATTTTTTTTTCTAAACTATAGGATTAACCGCACTGTAACCGTAGCGGCATCGGCACACCCACAAAGGCTGTGGGCTTGAAATTCGGCTGCGTTACAGAGCTTTTAAATTCAACCACGCCACGAGTTACAGGCCATAGATGCAAGCCTGTAAACTATTCTTGCATACGTTGCATGTGCGGCCATGAACATGATCAATTAGTCAGACCCGTAGTTACGGTTTAGACGGTGCCAATGGCAAAAGAGATTGTCATCATTACGTCACTGAAAAATGGAGGTTAGATTTCAAAGCCTTACGGGTTTCAATTACAAGTTTTGATCGGATCAGCATTCCAGAAATAATGCAATATTAATAAATCAGTAAATATGATATTCTAGTCCATGCAAGTTCCATTATATGTATTAACACATTGATTGCCGGGATCAATATAGCACGAAAATTAAACAGAAAATAAAAGTATTTTATATTGTAGATCTGCAAGCTTGAGAATGTCGTGCTATTCATTTTAAAACCTAACATCACTTTCCCTTTAATTATGAGTACAGTAGTATGTTGATATTTGCATTTACAGTGCTACGCATTGGACTTTAACCCCCATTGCGGGTCCTCTCTAGTACTCGTTGGCTTTTTGGCTACATTTGCCGGTTACAGGGTTGAACGCCAGTGGATTCATAGCAATTTAAAAGAAATTTTCAAACGTAACAGTTACAGGCTTGACAGAACAAAGGATTTGCGGCTGCAGAGTTAAAATTTCGACATCCCGTAGGGTTTTTTCTATCTAAACCCGCAAGTCGTTAGCGGATTGCTTTACGGGGCCAATTGAATAGACGTAAGTCTTGCGGGCTATGGTTTTACATGTTGAGGGAATTTATTAGTAAAGCATTTCTCGTTTATAAGAACTAGCATCATATAAAAACTCAAAAAGTATTTAACATTCTGAGTTCATCTGAAAAATGGGGCCAGGATGTATTCCCTGGTTAGTTTGCAGCAAATAATAACAAGTTAGTATAGGCACATACTATTGTGCTATGACTGCATGGTGTTGTGTTCTACAGACATCCATGTGCCCTCCTAGAATTGCAATTCTTTAGTTCAATAAAGGAAGAGAACATACAGCACATGCTGAGCATTAATATGAAATTAATGAAACTTGGAAAAATGATAAATAATTCTAATACAATCACAGCATAAGCAGCTTAAAGGACATTTCAAAAATTGTACATTCTTTTAAGTGAATGGATACAAAAGTTATTGTTTTACTGAAATGATGTTGAAAAGTTTTAATAATCTAGTGCAAAATTCAGATACAATATACATGTTTGAACAAAAAAAAACTCTTGCCTGTGAGCGGCATCTTCTATATATAGAAAGGTTGGCGTCACTGGAGGTGGAATAAGGCTATACCAAAACTGAGCTTACAAAAAATGAAACAATAGGCTAATGTCTTTCATTTCTATCTGTAAATCTTTATTAATTCCCAGGTTAACATTATACACTTCTCTGACAGGGATCCAGGGCAATGGGAGAAGACATCTGCACCAAATAACTGCATTTTATCTTATTAACATTTCTAATTTTTGGCTTTTCTTGATATACAAAATGTGAAGGGCTGTGGAATATGGAGGTATTAACAGCTTCTATTGAAATGTGACATTCATAAGTGCTAATGCTTTTAATAGGTCTAATGGAAATTTTATCAGGCTCCCCCAGTTGGGAAAGAAAGCTAAACAAGAAAGACAACTGTTGCTTAAGTAAAAATAATGTTTTTAGCGGTTGTAATTTCTAAAACAGTTTATTATAGTTTATCCTACTTGCAGCATACTGTAGCTATGGCATTACATTGGTTCTTTAGAAGATCTTTGGCCAAACGATTTATTAGGGATGGTAGACACTAATGTAGGTATTACGCGGTAGTGAATAACTACTGCAGATCAATATGAGGACACTGAATTGCATTTAGGATGGTTACTCAGTCCCAGTAGTGAAAATTAATGTAAAGGCTGATAATGTATCAAAGGGAAAAATATTGCACAGTACAACATATACCAGTTTAAGAATAAATTCCTATTAGTCATGTTCTGAATAGATAAATATGTGAACTGTATGGTGAATTGGTATCATATGCATAAAAAGCCAAAAGTGCTGTGAGTTGGATCAGAAACAGGATCAAAGTAACGATTGACATTACATAGGTGTTAGGCACCAGGGAGTTACAGTACATTCATTGTTGCATATTAAGCAGTAGTACTGCATGTAATTCAAATTACCTGAAGGTGAAATCTGCCGAGCTTGTATAGGTTGTTTTTTCAAAGCACTTTTGAATTGGGCAACTCCCAGTAGCACATTCCTGACTTTTATCCAAAGGAAGTAACCTCCTCTATTACTCGAGGGCCACACGCTTTCCAGGAGAGCCTGTGCAGGAAACAATTGAACACAATATTTCGTTTTATGAAGTTACTGGTTTTGAAGTTATCAGGATGTGCATTGGAATATTTTCTATGGTCACTTTTCAACAAGCCCTCTTTTAATACGTACAAGTAATGTACAGCAAATGGTAGGTGATATATTCTATCTGGGCACGCTAATAACAGACACATTTTGTTAAACTAGTAACTGATCAAGAACACTACATGGTCTGAAAATATTGAGTCACAAGTGTCATACCAAATCTCACAAAATATATATATTTTTTTCATACTGAGCAAAAATGTTTTCATAAACATATAGCATACAGTAGATAAATAATTTATACATATGCTGGAATTATTCTTTTACACATTTCTGTAAGACTAAAATAGTATTCTACATATTCTTTGAATGCTCCTGTAAACTGTTTGCATTTTAAAGATATTAAAACTTAATTATTACACTGCACTATACTGGTATACGCTCAGTAACAGACACAATCATGATCTCTCTCCTTGTGGAATGTGGAGAAAACGAGAAACTAGAACAGAAAGTTGAATGAGGCTGTGAATACCCCTTAAAAGGGAAGGCCTATACAAATGTATGAACAGTTACAAAAAGTGGAGAACTCCCTATGCAGGAGCAGTGTGGCTGGTGTACATTTTAAAGATGTGCAATGATTCAAATACAGCATATCTATAATGGGCTGTTCACTGCTCACCTTGTTATAGTATCCATATGTAATAGCATTTGGCTGCACTCCAGCTTTCTTCATTTCAAAGAGAACTCTAACTGCAAGCACTGGTTGCCCATACTGGCCACAGAGCTGCATCAGGACACGATAGCAAACCTAGAAGACAATAAAACAAAAAAATGGAAAACCTGCCCCAAAAAACTATATGGCTCCTATCCAACAGATATATGTTTAAACTATTAAAGATCTAGGATATGGTCTCCAGTAGAATAAGTGTAGAACATACATTAAACAAGAGGAAAAAAAATTATATTCATAAACTAGAGATCGACAAATATAGGTTGAGTAAAAGGGCATTAATAATTATCTAAATTGGAGTATATATCCGATAGTGTTGTACCTAACATGCATAAGTGATACTTGGTATACAACCTCTTGTGATAAAATACATCCTCTTGTGATAAAATACATCATATCACGTAATTACTATTTAAGGGCCAAATTAAATTCCAGCCACTTAAATCCAATGTGTAGCACGTAAGGGCTGCGTGCTTCAAATTTGGCCTACTTACGTTGCTATTAAATTAGAAAGGGCTGCAAGCTACAAGCGAGAAAGGCTATTTCTCTTGCACGCAAACAATAAAGCAATCTTGTAGTTACGGGTTCAGATGGAGCCAATGGAAAGAGAGATCGTAAGGGTTACGTCACTGAAAAAGGGGAGGGTAGATTTTTCAAGTCCTATGTGCTTCAAACACAGTTTGCGAGCGGTCCAACAGGCCAGAAATAATGCAATATTAATAAAGCAGTAAATATGATATTCTATTACATGCGAGTTACAGCATATGTCATAACACATTGATTGCAGGGGTCGATATAAAACAAAAAATAATCACGAAATAAAGTAAAGTATTTTTCTGGGCCGATTTGCGAGCTTGAGAATGTTGTGCTATTAATTCTAAGACCTAACATCACTTTCCCTTTTAATATCAGTACAGTAGAATGATCTTATTTACATTACAAGTGCTACGTATTGTACTTTACCCCCTTGCGGATGCTCTAGAGCACACGTTGGCCTCTGCGCTCCATTTGTGTGTTACGTGCTTGCTTGCGAGTGACCATGTTGCACTTGAATAGCTGAATTAAACAATTAGTGGTTAAGGGCATGACAGATCAAAGGATTTACATGCGCAACGTATAACATAGCTCTCCACGTAACCTATTCTTGGCCGTCCTGCGTGTTAACACGCAAAGCCCGCTGCGAGCAACGTTACAAGGCATCTTAGCACGCAAATAGCCCTAAGATGACAGTTACGAGCTACGTGTTAACACGTCGCTCCAATGTAAGCGGTACTCCTCAGCAGTTTGTTTTGTATATAATCATTTAGTAACCATCAGATTTTAGATTATATGTACTTTTTCTTACTATTGTAATAAAAGTTAAATTTTGTATTCACTTGGGTATATATTATAAAAATGACTTATTTTTGGTGAATACTTGATATGATACTCTGTATTGAAGTATTTCTTATTATATTGTGAACCTATGATATATTTAATCACAAGAGAGCATTTATTCCAAGTATCACTTATGAGCACAACACTGTTGGATATATACTCTAATTTCGATAATTACAGATACCTTTTTACTCAACCCATTTTTAGCAAACTCTGTTTATGAGTACCGTATATCTTTTTTTCTCTTGTTCAATGCAAACCTAGAAGACTTGCAGAAATGTAATCTCACTTGCAGACATACTTATGCTAATTTGCATTTGTTTTCTGGAACCAAGATGGTAATGTGCATAATATGAATTAACAATATATTATGATTTATATTTCAAAACATTGAAGCATATTAACATTGTCTGTAAAATTGTGGATGCACATACACTATATTATGAAGGATCTTATCAAATATTAAGGAAGACTGTCAGTTTTCTATCAAGAACTTAAAAGTACATGTTTTATACATTATAAAAGTTTTCTGCGTGATCTGAAATACTGTAAATATACATGAAGACAAGTAATCTACTCAGTCATTGTTCCTCTTTTTCACACTATGATTGTCAGCAATTCATTGAATGAGCAAAAGTTTTAGTTTTTTTATTAGAAACCATAAGGAACTGCCTATCCTGCCACATAAGGAAATATATTTTCAAAACTTCATATTGCTCATTCTCTTTACAGACAATTAAAAAAGTATTTTATAGTCTAACGGTACAGAACATATCTTTAGAGATCAACAGCCTTATTAAATTGCGATTGGGTAAATTTAAAAGGGCTCTATTTAAGCACACAGCATATTTTTTTACAGAAGTTTTTAGTCAGTGAACTTCTATCCAAAAGCAAGATCTTCACTAAGTAAAAACTTCTGTAAAAAAAAAATATGCTCTGTGCTTAAATAGAGCCCTTTTAAATTGACTGAATTGCAATTTAATAAGGCTGCAAACCTTTACTGTAATCTGTACAGTTACAGACAGTGCACATTGCCTTTTAATTACTATGTAACATTATGTTTAGAGGTATTTTACTTTATTGATTATAGTATTTTTGTGACATTGCAGATTTTATATGGTACATTACGTTTTTTGCTGCCTAAATACATGCACACAGGCTGCGTTCTATAACATACCTCATCAGGGGAGTCAATTTTTTTAATGTGCATCTTTCTCAGCACATCGTATGCTGTACGGAGTGCTCGCACTTTAGAATGGCAGACCTTCACATAAGCAGGGAGGCAGATAAACCATAGCCCATAGCAGTGTCTGAGCAGACATCTGGACCACATCTGGGGGATAGAGGAGTATTGCTTGGCTATTTTATGAGCTGATCGGATTTCCTGTAAAGATGTCACAGATTGTTAGAAAACATATTTATCTGACTTTTTGACTTTGCAGTGTAATAACAAAAAATTAAAATCTGGGTACATTTGTCATTAAAATCGCAAAAATATGAATATATAACCTTTGTTAGAGCTTTTTTTTTTTACAATGAGACAACACCTATAAAGGTGTCAAAATCTTTACTGTCTTTTCTGTGTTCTCAACTTGCATAACCTAAACATTAACTTAAAAATTACAATGACTGTTCACCCTTGGTAAGTTTCAATGAAAGCACCTGTTTAGTTCTTCTGAACATTGGAGATGGGCTGCAGGGAGCAGTAATCTTAGAGGAGACTTTGTGAATTTTCAGGAGTCCGTCTGGTGTGTCAAAAAGATCCAATGTTAGAACGGGAAATCCATTGTAACTAGCAGAAAAAAAAGAAAATACTTATCACATATTTTGTAACAAAAAAATGCAGAATCATAAGTTTTCATCCTTTAATATTTGCAAACAAAATGTTATCATAGATGTAATAAAAAACATACCACGTTACCCATTTAGTCGGCCATTGCAGTCATTTTTTTCATTTGTATTTAGAAAGTTAAAAAAATAAACAAAGACCATAAATATTTAACTTTTATATACAATCATTATTTCCTACAGGGCTCCATTTTATTTACTGGCTTGATTTTCGGAGCATCTGTCTCAATATGGCCTGTCCTTATACATTAATGAGCTTTCCATAATGAAAGTTTTGGCAAATCTATTTTCTATGTCTATTGTGCAGACAGAATCTTCCTGATAGCTTCCACTGCAGCGTCATTTCATATAAAATATAATACATTGAAGGTTGTATTGTTTTTTATTACATTCTAAAAGCATTTTGCTTGTTGTTAAGTTGAGTTCAAACGGTATATTTTGACTACAGTGGTCCTTTAATAACGTATATTTTTCATAACAATGTTTTTGATTTTTTTTTCAACATGCCAAATGAGTGCTGTAAAAGTTATTTTTTTTATCAAGTTTTTATTTATCTTTTTCAAAATAGTATGAAATTCATAAACAATATTTGAAAACATCCTTTTGATAAAACTGACAAATGTTGTTTATGTTGTGTGGCATAGGTGGGATTAATGCAGCATTCCAGGAAAAACTAATTAAATAAAATAAAAATGTCAAACACATTTTCACCTCATATCTTTAACCACCAGCATGGCTTGAGGCACCCACTGATCTTTAGCTGTTGATGGGTTAAACAAACACCATTAATGAGTATTCATTTTATCAGCACTAGTATAAAAACTGCACTTGGTGTAAATTATTAGTTATGGTCTGTGCACACAAGCTGCAGGCAATCTAATACCAACAGTGATATTATATGGCTTAAAAACTGACTTGATGGAAATTACCATATTAGAAATTGTGAGTTATTCTCGAATTGATTTCATTTAAAAACTACTGAACCTAAAAACTTAATAACATGAGACTAACAATGTACTCGCAAGAGAGAAAAAAATCAATTAAAACAGCGAATCTGTGTTTAATTGACTTTGGAAATAGCCTAGATTTTTCCTAGGGTTCCATGCTTACCTAAACAATATGATTTATGTAACAGATCCTAAGCTCAATTATAGGAATAAGACTTCCACCATATGTTCATTTTTAAGAAAACTATTTTAAGGAGTTAACTATCTAATCTATCTTTTTTAATATTATGTTGTAAGTGCCAGTATAATAGATATAGGATAATGCACCCAATTAGTGTAAATAACTTTAAAGCCATCAGATGCCTGTGTAGACACCCCCTGGAGGTGTCAACATAATCATTAGAGGGATTTTTAGAGAATAAAAATAAAATGATTTATGAGATGTACTGCATACAAATAGCCTGCTCTTTTCCTATAGAGTGTAGAAATGTATTAATCCATGAAACTTTCATATCCCTTTAACAAACCCTTTCTTAATTGACTCACTACAATCTGGCATCCATCCTCAACTGAGACTGCTATGACAAATGTAATAAATGACCTAATGACCGTCCAGGTGACACTTGTCCTTACTAATACTCCTTGATCTCTCTTTTGTTTTCAACCCAGTTGACCATCCACTTGTCCTGCACACACTCTATTCCCTAGACCTCTCTAGCACAACCCTCGAATAGTTTGAGTCTCATCACTCTAACTCTTCCTTCAGCATCTCCTACTGTGGCACCTCGTCGCCTAAACTACCACTTTCTGTTGGGGTTCCCCAAGTCTCCATGTTAGGTCCAATGCTTTCCTCTCTACAATTCCTCTCTTGATAAACTCATCAGTGTCTATGTACAGTACTATCTTTATGCCGACACTACCCAAATCCATCTCTCCTCTCTAGACCTATCCTCCACCCTAATAACCAATGTCAACACATGTCTTTCACATATATTCTCTTGGATGGCCAGCCTCCCAATATTTAAAAATAAACCTCTCCAAGCTGTTACTAATTCCGCCATCCAACTCTGCCTCTATACCTGAAATATGACTTACTGCAAGCAAAAATCACCCCCACGTCTCAAGTCAGATGTCTCTGTGTCACGCTCGACCCAGACCTCCCTTTTACCCCCCCATTAAATCCCTAAGAAAACCTGCCTTACAAAATTCCTTCCTCACCCAAGACACTCTTAAGTGCTGCTCACCCAATGCTCATCCATCTGCAGCCACCCACCCAGTGCATCCTGAACTCTTCAGCCAGACTCATCCTGCTCACCCAATGCTCATCATTTGCAGCCACCCACTCCCCACCCCAGTGCATCCTGAATGCTTCAGCCAGACTCATCCTGCTCACCCAATGCTCATCATCTGCAGCCACCCACTCCCCACCCCAGTGCATCCTGAATGCTTCAGCCAGACTCATCCTGCTCACCCAATGCTCATCATCTGCAGCCACCCCCTCCCCACCCCAGTGCATCCTGAATGCTTCAGCCAGACTCATCCTGCTCACCCAATACTCATCATCTGCAGCCACCCACTCCCCACCCCAGTGCATCCTGAATGCTTCAGCCAGACTCATCCTGCTCACCCAATACTCATCATCTGCAGCCACCCACTCCCCACCCCAGTGCATCCTGAATGCTTCAGCCAGACTCATCCTGCTCACCCAATGCTCATCATCTGCAGCCACCCACTCCCCACCCCAGTGCATCCTGAATGCTTCAGCCAGACTCATCCTGCTCACCCAATGCTCATCATCTGCAGCCACCCACTCCCCACCCCAGTGCATCCTGAATGCTTCAGCCAGACTCATCCTGCTCACCCAATGCTCATCATCTGCAGCCACCCCCTCCCCAACCCCGGTGCATCCTGAATGCTTCAGCCAGACTCATCCTGCTCACCCAATGCTCATCATCTGCAGCCACCCACTCCCCACCCCAGTGCATCCTGAATGCTTCAGCCAGACTCATCCTGCTCACCCAATGCTCATCATCTGCAGCCACCCACTCCCCACCCCCGTGCATCCTGAATGCTTCAGCCAGACTCATCCTGCTCACCCAATGCTCATCATCTGCAGCCACCCACTCCCCACCCCAGTGCATCCTGAATGCTTCAGCCAGACTCATCCTGCTCAACAAATGCTCATCATCTGCATCCACCACCCCCCCAGCCAGACTCATCCTGCTCACCCAATGCTCATCATCTGCAGCCACCCACTCCCCACCCCAGTGCATCCTGAATGCTTCAGCCAGACTCATCCTGCTCACCCAATGCTCATCATCTGCAGCCACCCACTCCCCACCCCAGTGCATCCTGAATGCTTCAGCCAGACTCATCCTGCTCACCCAATGCTCATCATCTGCAGCCACCCACTCCCCACCCCAGTGCATCCTGAATGCTTCAGCCAGACTCATCCTGCTCACCCAATGCTCATCATCTGCAGCCACCCACTCCCCACCCCAGTGCATCCTGAATGCTTCAGCCAGACTCATCCTGCTCACCCAATGCTCATCATCTGCAGCCACCCACTCCCCACCCCAGTGCATCCTGAATGCTTCAGCCAGACTCATCCTGCTTACAAAAAGGCTCATCATCTGCAGCCACCCACTCCCCACCCCAGTGCATCCTGAATGCTTCAGCCAGACTCATCCTGCTCACCCAATGCTCATCATCTGCAGCCACCTACCCCCCATCTGAAAACCCCCATGACTGGCGATCAAGTTCCTCAATAACGAATTTTCTAAATCCTTAGCATTATTTGTAAAATGGTCACCAACACCTTTACCTCTCTGTATCTCAACTCTTGTGCCAAGATACACTCCAAACCACCATCTACTCTCTTCACAAGATTTGCACCTCTAATCTTCCACTATTACCTCCTCACAAGATCAGCCTCCATTCTTTGTAATTCTACCTCACTCTGTAAAACACTTCCCTAGTTTTCATATATTTAAATGTTCTCTGAAAACCCACCTGCTCAGAGAGGCTTACCACCTTCCTCAATGCACACACAACTTAATACTTACTTGTTTCAGTTTGCACACATCCCACTTCTTGATCCATGCAGCTATTTCCTTATCTCATATTTCTATCTCTTATCACATCTTAGACTGAAAGCTCTCCCGAGAGCAGGGCCCTCATCTCCTCATTTAACACTGTGTATGTACAAATGGGCTGTCCTATTTTATCTGCCTTCTAATAAATATAAATGCCTATCCATTGTTTCTTGTAGTCCTAGCACTAAGGAATCTGCTGGCACTCTAAAAATAATAATAATAATAATAATAATAATAATAATAATAATGTCCAAGAACCCAACCTTTCAATGTACGACATTTGTAAGTTTGGGACTGTGGAGTACAAGATGAATTGCACTATCCCCATCTTATATTCAATCCTTATGAACAGAGCTTCATTACTAGCACACAAATTAATCTCAGATTTCAAAAAGAACATAGGAGACTTAAGAGGATTGTGACAATGCATGCATCAACACAGCAGCATACACAGACATATACAAACACACATCAATAGACCTCACCCCATACCTTGGTCCTTAACCTTACCTTGGTCCTCCCTCATCTTTCCAATCTCTCCACACATATTTTCCATCCTCCTTCAAATAGGCCCTAATCATACCCATTGTACTGTAGCCCTCTCTCAGTCCTTAATCCCTTTTGAACTATTGCCTATTTCTCTACTACCCCCAGCTTCTAAACTACCCCTATATTTAAATGTACTTTTTACCAGTAAGTGGTAGTTTGATTCTAGACAAATCATATGTGAAAAAAGAACTCTGTGCTTATCAAGCTGGGTTTTGATATTGCAAAACTATAAAGTAAATGGTCTGCTACTACCACCAAACCTGATTGGCATTATTGACTGAATAGCGAAAACTGATGGGGACATTTTACACCAAAGCTCAGAAAAGGAAGATGTCACAAAGATACAAACTATTTTCTAAATGTTATATAGAAGAATATTCCAGGTACCTATATTTCAAGGGGTGCTCCTCTCCGTTTGGTAAGTGAGGGATCTCTGGAGGTGTGATGAACACAGTGTGCTCACTTCTGTGGGAATCATCCAACTCAATAAGTCTCATATCTGCTGGCCGATCAGCATCTACCTGGAGACATTAGGTTAAAAGGACAAATGTACCGTAAATAACATGGATGATCAGCAAATTCTTCAAATTCAGTGCATCAGTTTAACCACTAACACCTGTAGATTCTAACACGTTGGGGCTATACCAACATACTCTAAACTGGCTAACATTATAATCAGGTAACAAATTTTATAATGTATTTTGCAACACATTTTCAATAAATGTTAAAGATCAATATTAATACAGATAGAAACCTTATGAAGCTAATCATTTAACAGAATCTAGTGTTGTTAAAGGATAACAGCTGTCTAATTTTCAAAAGAACAAAATAAAAATATTAGTTTACATAGATTAGAATAAATGACATGTTTAGCGATTGTATTAGAAACCATGTACGCAGATAAGATACTGTATACACTTATTTTGCAGAAGTTCCTCTTTAAAAGCCCCTTGACAACAGTAGTCAGTGGCAGAATAAGGAAGACCCACCCCCTTCGAGTTACAGAGAGAATAGAAGTCTAATATTACACTCATTACACAAAATCTGAGTCATCTAAATATAAGATTTACTCTGAAATGCTTATACATTCCTGTCTTGCATAGCTAATATTATTTTACAAGAATGTTAATTTTATTTTATTAAAATACGGTGGCCCTTTAATATTTTAGGTTTTGGAGAGGGCAGTCTGTGACACTGTGTCATTTTAATCTTTCCACTTCCAGGAAGATCATTCAAAATAATGCTAGCTATTTGGAATACAAGTTTTCTTTCTTCATACAATTAATTAAATTGACTGAACAGTTTTATAAAGCTGCAGAGATTAATTATAGCTGCTGCAGACCTTCATGAAAATGGGGGTGGTAGATGTAGCAACATATGAGAAAAAATAATTTGATACATTGTGTATGGGTACCACAAAAACTCATTAGCAGAACTAATACATCCTCACGTACCACCAACAAGGGAGTACAGTCAAACACTCACTTTATACATATAGAGTGTATACTTCTTGTTTCTTAATAAGCATAAAAACAACAAGATCTATTTGAAGCACATGCAGTACCATATGCTCCTTTAATAAGTTACGATTCAAAAATACTTGAAAGCCTTACTGCTCTTTAATTCTAAAGATGGAGGGCTATTTAATCAATGCTTGATATGAGTCTCTGCTTTCTTCCATTTCATAAATCATATTTTTTATTGAAATCTACATATTATATAATCTGCATTAATTCCTACTGAACGGACAGAAGGTGACCCACTTTGCAGGAAATTCAACACCATGGATTAATCTTACAGATGCACAAGAATCTGGGAACTGTACACCTCACTCTGCTCTAAAAACTGCAGCAGTTCCAGAGTTCCCAAACATATTCATCTAAAAATTGTGCAGCGAGTCAAATGTTTAATAAAACAGTTCTCACCAAGCATATTTTTAAATATTTTATATGCATTTGATCTACCATGAAATGTAATGTATACAATACACCATGTTTACTCAATTTGCAGATCCTGCGGTTTTGTAAACCCAGTCTTACATACATTTTGAGTGCCCATGACACTTATGTTTTCCCTTTAAACTAAAAGGACATTTTAGTCCCATATTTTCAGTACTACACTTAAAGAACTAAAATGAATGAATTAATATGTTTTTAACAAGTTAAACAAATTAAAAACAACCATGAATTTATCATCTGTTATATGTAGTCTTGGCTATCTCAATCACATATACAGTTGTGGACCTTGCGACTGTCCGGAACAGTTGCGATGTTGGTAACGCATTTGTGTCCCAACTGCTCACCTCGCAAAGTGACCAAGACCCGACACCGAAAAGGGATGCAATGAGCGCCAAAGGCGCTCATTTCAGGGCTCGCAATGAGTGCCGTAGCGCTCAACACCCCCAGTACCTGGGCTCCAATGAGCGCCATAGCTGCTCATCGCAAGGCCCACTGTGTCTCCTCCCTCCTTCCACCTTATTCTCCTCCTCCGTTTCCCTCATCCCTCCTTCCCATCCACCTCCCTTTCCCGCTCTCTTACTATCATGCAATGACCTCCTCCTGCTGTTTCTCTACTCTGCAGCGCGGCTCCCGGCTGTGTCCCAACCGGCATATGATAATGACGTTACGCAAATGTGAGGAGGAGGGGAATAAGGGGGAAGGAGGGAAGGAAGGAAGGAGGAGGACGTTGAGGCAAAGGGAGAAGGAGGAGGAGGGACAAAGAGGAGGAGAAGGAGGGGAAGGAGGAGGAGGGAGGAGGAGGAGGGGAAGGAGGAGGAGAAGGAGGAGGGAGGAGGAGGAGAATGAGGAGGGGAATGAGGATGGAGGAGGAGGGGAATGAGGAGGGAGGAGGAGGGGAATGAGGAGGGAGGAGGAGGGGAATGAGGAGGGAGGAGGAGGGGAATGAGGAGGGAGGAGGAGGGGAATGAGGAGGGAGGAGGAGGGGAATGAGGAGGGAGGAGGAGGGGAATGAGGAGGGAGGAGGAGGGGAATGAGGAAGGAGGAGGAGGGGAAGGAGGAGGGAGGAGGAGGGGAAGGAGGAGGGAGGAGGAGGGGAAGGAGGAGAGAGGAGGAGGGAGGAGGAGGGGAAGGAGGAGGGAGGAGGAGGGGAAGAAGGAGGAGGAGGAGGGAGGAGGAGGGGAAGAAGGAGGAGGAGAATAAGGGGGAAGGAGGGGGAGGGACGGGGCGGGGAAGAGACACGGGGGAGGGACGGGGCGGGGAAGAGACACGGGGGAGGGACGGGGCGGGGAAGAGACACGGGGGAGGGACGGGGCGGGGAAGAGACACGGGGGAGGGACGGGGCGGGGAAGAGACACGGGGAGGGACGGGGCGGGGAAGAGACACGGGGGAGGGACGGGGCGGGGAAGAGACACGGGGGAGGGACGGGGCGTGGAAGAGACACGGGGGAGGGACGGGGCGTGGAAGAGACACGGGGGAGGGACGGGGAGGGGAAGAGACACGGGGGAGGGACGGGGCGGGGAAGAGACACGGGGGCGGGGAAGAGACACGGGGGAGGGACGAGACACGGGGGAGGGACGAGACACAGGGAGGGGGGAGACACAGGGAGGGGGGAGACACAGGGAGGGGGGAGACACAGGGAGGGGGGAGACACAGGGAGGGGGGAGACACAGGGAGGGGGGAGACACAGGGAGAGGGGAGACACAGGGAGAGGGGAGACACAGGGAGAGGGGAGACACAGGGAAAGGGGAGCGCCAAAGGCGTTAATTGCAAGCCACGCGATGAGCACCGAAGGCGGTCAGCGCGGGGCTCACGAGGAGTGCTGAAGGTGCTTACATTGGTTGACAAACAGCATTGCCAGCATTAACATTTTATTCCCGTCATTTTTGACGGGCAAGTAGCTAGTTGTTTTATACAGACCTCCCTATCTGTCAAGTCTCAACTTCAAAAGGTGTCTTCCTGTTTGAAGGGCACATAAGAAAACAGTCAGTTGTCTGTGGTATGAAAGTATGAAGGTGCAGAAATTCACTACAATGTCAACAATGGTCATGTTCAGCACTGCATACAATTATGTAGACAGGTAATGTGTTACCTTTTTATATATAGTTTTTACCGATTGGCAATACTAGTTAATAGTATAATATCAAACTACGGTGTCCCAGTAGGTCAGTCTGTCCGCAGAGAACAACGTAGAAATTTAGAATTTTACAGTTTATATTGCACAATTAAGTAGTATATGAATTTCTACAATTTCCATTTTACTAAAAGCTTCTCTATGCCACAAACTGTGCAGTCAGTGCTTAAATCATAAACAGTCATGGCCTCAAGTTATAGTTGTAAAAGAGCAAAGTAGAAGAGCACACAAAATATGCGAAGGCAACCGTTTAGTCACATGTTCAATAAAAGTCTAAATGCATACACAACGAGCTTTCAGGCATGACTAGCAACTATTTCAACAAGTAACAATGGTTAATACAAACAGTACACATGTGCCAAACTAGGTAAGAAAGCAGACGCAACAACCTTTGTGAAAAATGAACAAACCTAGTAGGTAAAATACAAGGTGAACGTTATAAAATGTTTTGGATATGCGCTCTATAAATCGAATGTACTTTTTGCTTAAAATTTACAATATTGTAAACTTAACACATCATTAATGTCAAACAAAAAAAGAAAAAACACTTGCCTTAATTCCTTTATCATCATTAAGCCTCTCTGAGAACAGCTTGTTAATGAGAGAGAATATAGCAACAAAGTGTCATAAAATTAGACTTTAATAAGTAGAAAGCAACTAAAAACTAAGGGATACAGTCCTCCTTGTTTCAGTAGTACAATACAAACGGTCAGAGCCCATAATGCACATTTATACTGGGTTCTGTGAGCAATACAATGTTCATGCAGCAACACAACAGAAAAAATGGAAACAAAAACTTAAAAAAAAAATGTATAAGTAAAGGAGATGTCAAAGCAGGTGTTTATAATATTACATCAGCAAAAAATCAGTGCAGAATTGGGATAAAAGCCGGTATAAGAGAAGAAATTAAAAACAGCATGCAGAAAGGCAAATGTGTAAGCAAACAGGAAGACAGAAAGAAAAAAAGGGACACACAATACCAAAACAATTATGTAGGATTTCTTGTAATGTTTGTACAAATTGTACCAGTTACAAAGTTTCAGCCCTGAATTTAAGGTGCTTCCATAACACAAGGATTACATTAAACACACCTAGGACATGTACCTAACGTACCAAATGTTAGTATATACAACAAGGTTTCTTTACGGTTTGACCAGACTCTCAAAATTAAAAAGAAATCTCAACAGATTAGTAATACTAACTTTTTCAACGCAGTCATCAAAGAAGGCCAGGCTAGCATCCTTATCGCTCACAAAGGAGCACTCCTCAATAAAGCGTATGAACATCTGTGTCTTGGTCATCAAGTTATAGAATTTGTGATGTGAACGGTCCCGGCTTTTTAAGAAACCTGTAATAAAATGTCAGATGAGTTACCTCTCCTGCCTGCTTTCCTGGCACCATTGGGATCCTCTATTGTAAGAGTAAGGGGTTGTATGCACGGTCACAACAGACTGGGAGAACAACATTTTGGATGCACATTTATGATAAAAACTTTAGTATTTAACTCAGCATGTCATACATATAAATATATAAATATTTTTATCATACCCTGTAACTCGAAGAGAGAGCTGGCATCTGTCGCAGTCTCTGAGGGTGCCTGTGTGATAGGCCGTAGATATGACCTGTAGCCTTTCAATATGGATGCCATGAAGCATAGAAATGCTTCCTGAATCTCCATGTCTAGTTGATGCAGTTTCTTCCCAGAGCTAAAATCATAGTCATTCATTGCCAGTTCCATTAGAATATCTTCTCTTGGCCTTTGCTGTACTGCAATGAAGAAACACAACTTAAATAAATTAAAGGTTTTAATTAAAGAATATAAACGTAAAGGAAATTATGTTATTTCTATCAAAATAATTATCTGTTACACTTACAACCTAAATTACAAAGACCGAAAAATTAAGAACTGCTTGATCAATCTACTCCACTTAAATTTATATTAGCATTGTAAATAAGGATTATATAAGGACATGGACACATTTACATTAATAATATGGCCTTATGGTCACAAAAAGCATGTTTGTATTCCTGTAATATAGTAGCCACTACCACTGGCTGGACCATTCCATGTGTCATCTAAATGTAAGATAAAATAGTATTCAAAAGGAACATATTTTCAGAAATCAATAGTATACATATAAATTATTATATTTACAACTGGTTGTTAATAAAATGTTGAATCCAAGCGATAGAAAATGGAAAAAGTCCTATTATTGTAATCTATACCATGTGAGCATGCTCTTCTTTATTAAACCCAATGGAAGAGTGAACTACGGCCGTTGGATACAGACTGTTCTACAGAGCAAATTCATTCACAGATAAGTCCTGCTTAAACTACATAAACTTCAAGCTATTATCGAACTGTTCCACTCAACCTGCTTAACAACCGATTGCAATTATATTTATTTATTTGTGTACTTTTCATTTTTGCAATAACTGGGACCTTTGACGTGACATTTTTACAAACTCCTTTGATAATGGTGGGGTGTTTCACATTTGAAAATAAGTTCAAACAACCACAGCAATACATACTACATTCCACTGCAATGTGGAAAAATAGTTAAAAACAAATTACAACAAATGATTGCAGAGTTAAAATATTGCATTCTACACACTACCTGATGAGTGCACAAGGAAGAGTCAATGACAAGTTGGTGTGTGTTTTGTGTACTTACATTCTGCCAGCTGCTGATACAGATTACTCAATGTGTTTAGAAGGTTCTTGCAAGGTTTCTTTGGCAGGATCTTCCAGGTAATGTTTCTCTTGCCCTCCATTCTGTAAGGTAAAGAATATATAAATAAAGTGATAATCAAAGTGATGATTAGAGTAAACACAGTTATTTAGTTATGTTAATTAATTTTAGGGAAACATTTGATTGAAAGTTCAATAACAGGACGCTCTATTCTTTTGAATTGTGTTCAAATTGTTTTTGTCTTGTACTTAACCTCATTATAGAGCTATGGAATATGTTGGTGCGTTACCAATAAAGGATAATAATAATTTAAAGTATTTAAAAACATAATGATGCCATAAACCCAGGAAATGCTGCATTTTACTAATGTACATGTAATCACACCACAGTACTAACACCATTCCTAGGAAGTACACCATGTGCAGTGGGAGCTGGCATATTAGCAGGTAGAGATCTGATAAGTAAGGAAGATTCTAGGTCTCCTGCCATACGTTGTATTACTTCATTGCTGTTCATATCTGGGGTTCTATGAATTTGTAAGAAGCACAAGTCCATATTTAAACTATTTTGAATACATTAAGCAGGATTGCAGCAAGAATGTATATTTGTACATAGAGAAAACCACATATTGCTTTTGTAGTCTGCTCTCTAAAGCTAACACAGGTACATATTTCGCAAACATATGTAAGGATTTTTTCTGGCTAAAAACAAAATTGCAATGATATAATTTACTATAGAAGTCCTTTAGTGACCAAACACATACAAAATATATGTTATGTGTTGGATCTAAACACTATGCTTAGCAAATCAAAACATAACATAATTATGTAATATAAAATACATATTTTCTAAAAGCACAAATATGTAGACATCCCAAATATTATTGGAAACTATAACCATTGCCACATCACATCTGCATCCTGCTTTGAACTGGACCAAGCGATTGAGCATATATTGATGAGAAAGAAATCATATTTAGATATCCGTGTCAAAATATTCAAAAGAATATTAATTTTAATTTACACAAAAAGAATAGACGTTTTACATAAAATATTATGGCTACAATCTTTCTGATGTAATTTAATATTTTTGGAACATGGAACGTGATCTAATGAGACACAGAAACTTCAGCATTGAAAGGAACTGGTCTGCACTTACCTTGGTTTTACACCAAGCTTTAAATATTTAAGAGATTTTCTGTACTGTGAAATTCAATACACATTCTTTGAGACCTCACCTCTTGAAATTTATGTTATAAAGCTCCTTAACATTACAACAAAGATTTCTATTTAAAGGGTTAATGTAACTAGAACATAACAATCCACTTTTGTTGCAGTGGAGCAAATTCTAAACAAGGAATACTTACTGGGAGATGGTGTTGGTATCTAGGTCAACGCAGCTTACATCAGATGGGGGATCATACAGATCAAAGTAGCGTGAATCAATCCCAACAATGAAGGGACATGGGGCACTCAGCACGTCCGCCAGGGCCAAGGGACAAAGGGGAATGTACGGGCATGGCCAATGGAAAGGAAAGATCATCTTTGGGAAAATTGTGGGAAAGAAACAGCCATAATTAATATGCTGAGGGTTTGTGTGACCTACTGCACAACACAGTTTTAGGATAGATATGCCATTACAAATAGAATATATATTACAAATTATATATAAAAGACACAGAACTAAGACTTACTGTTGGATGCAAAATAGGGGTAGAAGCCCCCCACTGTACAGTAGTACAGTAAATAAATAGTACATCTGTGTTCACATTTGAATGTCTAAAACAAGTTAAAAACTGCAGCGCACATTCTGAAATCGCGCTGACGTATGGGCGACAACAATTGGGCAGCACACAAATGTGTGCTGTGCTAGAAGCGCTCACGCGCAATAGCGCGCCCCTACCAGCTTCCATTCTCTCTCCCCCTGTATCTGTCACTGGCAGACCTCTTAAACCCCTGTAATAAAACCTCTAAACTGCCAATATTAAACCTTTACACTACCTATACTAAATCCTCTGTCCCTTGCCTGTACCCCTGCCTGTTCTCTCTCCCTTCGTCTACCCGTTTGTTCTCGCCTCTCTGTCTCCCTACTCCCATCCATATTTATTACTTACCCCATCCCACGGGCAATAGTGAGCCCCGACTAATGGGCCGCAGCCAGGCCTGGTGAGGAGCAATAAAACCCTGAGAGCTCACAGATGCCAAGCGCAGATGTTGGGGCGCACTATTGCCCGTGGGATGGGGTAAGTAATAAATGTGGATGGGAGACAGAGAGGAGAGAACAAGTGGGTAGAAGAAGGGAGCGAGAACAAGCAGGGGTACAGGCAAGGGACAGAGGTTTTAGTATACACAGTATAGGGGTTTAGTATAGTGACAGATACAGGGGGAGAGAGAAGGGAAGCTGGTAGGGCCGCGCTATTGCGTGGGAGTGCTTCTAGTCCAGTGCACATTTGTGTGCTGCCCAATTGTCAGCGCGACTTCAGCATGCGCAATGAAGACGGCTTGCCTCTGATTTCAGCTCAGAATTCCGAGAAAAATAGTTATAACACTGCATTCTGGGAAGCAGAGTTGGGACATGCAAATGTGCCCACAAATGCCTCGCTCTTCAATACATAAACCATTTCAAACATGGCTTCCTTTAAGCTTATGCCCGCTGCATTACACAGCTTTTATGCAAAGCCAAGTTTGGATTATACACAAGCTGGAAATCCTATCCACATACAGCCGTTTCAAGCTTACAAGCTGTCAGCATGGAGCGGGATCTCAGCTTGTGCTGTGGACCTTTAATATATGGTGGGCAAAAGAGCAATAGAAGGCCTCCACCGTACAGTAGTACAGTAAATAAATAGTACATCTGTGTTGACATTTTATGGATTGAAGAGCGAGCATTTGTGGGCACATTTGCATGTACCAGCTCAGCTTCCCAGAATGCAGTGTAATAACTGTTTTTCTCGGAATACTGAGCTGGAAGCAGGTTTTTTTTTAACTTGTTTTAAAACATTCAAATGTGAACACAGATGTACTATTTATTTACTATATATATATATATATATATATATATATATATATATATATAAATAAATAAATATAAATATATACACACACACTAACTCTGAGAAGCCATCAAGGATGGCAAGGGTAATCTATCTCTCCTTTTGTCTAATCAATCTCAACACGGATAAAAAAAAAAATCCACAACTTAAAAAATTTAGTAAAATTGCATTGTGGCAAAGAAGATAATTAACTCAAAACAGTGCATTAATCCATTGTATCAAATGCAGATTTTCCCTAAACTCATAGTATGGGACAGGTGGGGTGAGATACAGCACTAAATTAAACTGGTATACACAGTAAGCTCTGGCAAAATAATGTCATCCAAATAGTGTAAAGGGTCACTGAGCCAAGATCCTACTTATCTGTACGGACAATCCAGATTCTGTAGTGCAGGTTTTATGCTTCCTGCCAAATTAGAGCTCATTATAGCTACAGGTTTGATTTACGTGAACATTCTGCAATATGACTGTAACAGAGAAACAGAGGATGGCAAACCAGTGATAAGCTTCTGTACCATATGCCTTCTGCACTTGTACTTTACGAACTGGCTTCTAAATGCTACATTTGGATTAGGTCCAGTAATGAGTCTGAGAACAGCCAGCTAATGGTATGCAAATGAGGCCATGAAGCGTCTCAATCTGCTGCTAACATTTCCATACAGACAGTACAACCAACACTTGGGGAATATGAAATTGCAGCTTTTAAGTATACTTGGGTTGTTTTGCTGGCACTGGGTAATGGGACATTGATGTTGTAGGCCAAACATTGATTCCTCTGTAAGGATGATAAAGAGTACTAAAAAAACAAAACCAGAAGGGTCACTGAATGTACAAATTATACTGGACAACAGGAAGTTCATTACCTCTTCCCTTTCAGAGTGGAACAAAAGATTACATGCGCCTTATAATACACTAAAGCAACACGATTGGACAATGTTACTAAAAGAAATCTGCACGTTTTTAAATGATGACTAAACTGAACATTGTAATTTAGGAAGCAAAAACCTAATTTGTGAAGAATGTTACAAGCTAACAACATTAGCAGCTTTATGAGCACTGGACACTTAGCACTGGGGAAACAAATTTTATTTTTTAAAGATTCTGTATGCAAATAGAATACCTCCATCTTGTCTGAATCAAGGATTTCCTGATAGCTTTGAGCATTAGGACAATGTTTATATACTAAAGATTGGAGGGTGGGGGAGGAGTTGTTAAATCCCTGGACCATTGCAAAATTTACCTACCCACATCCCTTACATACACACACATATGCTCAGATGCAGGCAGATTACATCATGAAGTGCAAGCTCTATCCTGCAAAAAAAAAAGGTAAATACTACATTTGCTCTTAATTTATCTCAATTTTTTCAGCCATATATTTCTTTTATCATATCGTGGACTTTTAAATAAAATCAGCAACTAAATATAACAATTAGGAGACTACAGAAATAAGTAGTTATATATTAAAAATAATGACATACTTACAGAGACTAAAGCTTCTGTTACACTTGTGAGAACTGAAGGTCGTAATGAATGGATCAGAATCTTGTGCTCTGTAACTGCAAACACGAGCAGTGTCACTGCATTCTCAGGACCCAGATTCTGCAGTAGTGTTGTAAATCTTCCTCCGCTGTTTGTGACAGAATGGCTTTGTTAAACACAATTTTGAATTTGAAAAATTGCAGACCGCGATATTAATCCAATAAGAATGGAGAAGGTACAACATTTGTAAAACGCCATCCTATTTACTTGGAGGAGTAAAAATAAATATGGGGGGGGACAGCTCATTGTATACAGAGACCACAAAACCGTTTCTATATACATGCAAACACTGAAAAATCTGGGGGGAGATTTCCCCCCCATCATGCCCACTAGTTTCTATATCAATAAGTACAGAAAAACAACACAGAATAAGGTCAGAGATAAAGAAGGTCAGCGATATTTTTTTAATGTTATACTATATGCTCCTGCAGTCACACAATCAAGTTTAGAAATACTGATGTTCTATAGTAAACATAAATATTTCACAGAAATGATGAATGTAATTGAACAAGGGATCCAAATACTAAGGTCAGAGCTGCTTACTGATTAATTAAACAAGACACATTGCTCTCTGTGGTTTCTATCTGAAGGTCGTGGGACCTTGCCAGAAACGGTATGCTACCAGCAAAAAAGATAATTATTCAATCACTAATTAATTTTTCCATTAATTACATGAAAATGCTGCCGTTATTATGCAACAGCACAGAAAGAAGCTCTACAAAACACTATTCTTTTATTTCCCCCTGACACCCCCAACTATATTCAGTTGTAAACTATAAACTATATTGGTGAGAGTAAGCATTTGTGTCCCTTGATACATCAGAAAGTAAAGCCAACAGCACAGCGGGGGAAGAGGTTGCTAAAGTAACCAAACTCCAGTTGTGCCTAGAGGCTTAAAAAAACATGTCTGTCATGTGACAGCGCCCATCAGGTACAATTAGCCTACATGCTGCAGTATTATACAATGCTAATCCAGAGAAAGCTGGTATTACACTGCACCACCTGCACCTCCCTGTACTCAACATTTCTCCCAGTACAATATAAACATGGTGAGGACTGAAAGTGCAATATTAATTCAGAATAGTGTTTACTTGCCTGAGTGGCAGTGGTGAGGACACAGGCTGGCTTAGGATCAGGGTATCGTGTGGGGACAGCTAATCAGAAAGAAAACACATAATGTTTACTCAGTTATATTATAGGTTGGTTTAATGTGAGCGATAAGCATATAAGTTTACTATACAATAAATAATTGATATGCAAAATAATAATATAGAACAAGGTTTCTTGCTTTTTTTATATATCTTTTTAAGACTTGTCATTTAAAGGCAAGTTTAAGTATCATGAATTACTATGCATAATCATGCATAGTACTGTATGTAAAAACATTTTTGCATGAAAAAAATACCAAAATAAAAATGACTCTACGGTTTTCTAAATCTCTTGCATTTGCCAGCAGTTGATTTTGAGAGCCAACACCCTTAAAAATCCCTGCTAAAATTAGCATAAAATTCATAATTCCCTTTGGCCAATCACTGGAAGCTACAGCAGTATCTGCAGCAAAGCATCATGTGATCCCAAAACACACCTTCGTCCCCTCACTTGAATGATGCAACTCACCAATGCTGCTGCAGCTTTCTGCATTGTTTCTACTGTTGGATTGAAGGTTAGTATAGGGTTAAAATACGTACCCAAATGCAGTGTTTTATTGGTAGGTACACTGGGCCTATATAAGGGGTGTAGAAAGCTAATTTTATTTTAAATAAAATAAATCTGTGTCTGTGTAGAATTACTCCCTATAAAGTGTGTTTCTGATATAAGCAGCATGTGTTAGATTAGAGAAAGTTAAAAACAGGGAAAGTTAGATATACCTGTAAGTGAACATTTTTTTTATTTTTTATATTTGATCAGACTGAACAATACAATTACAGAGTCTGACAATTTTATAAAGAGTTTAAAGGAAGTTACTGTAGTATTTATCTAAGAGACTGAAATAGCTCTCTAAAGCATATGGCAATAAATAAAGTTACCATGGTCATTTAAAAAACATTACCAATCACAAGACAAATTGACTAAATCTATTTATATAAACTGGGAAAAAAAGCACAATGAGAAAGATACCAGTTTTACATATTATCCAACAAAGGTTTCAATGGACATGCAACTCTAAGGAGCAACAAAAGTACAATATTTAGAGAATTTCTTTTGAATAATGAAACTTGATAATAGGCAACTTTGTATTAGGACTAAATTAATTAACACAGTCTTTAATTTATTAAATATTATATGCAATTATTCTGTGTGTGACAGATGCCATTAGTGCGTTTGACTATCAGCTTTGGTAGCTTGCATATTGCTAAAATCTCAACTGCTGCAATTGAAAGGGGTTTCTTACCCATTACCAAGTTTAGTTCTGCAATAGAACATACTGTAAATATTAGAATTTTGTGGCCCTTCAAAAACTTTACAACGTGAAGAAATTTGCAAACGTTTTACCTGGACTAAAATACGAGGTCTCTGAGGCGATGGGAATGGAACTTTGTGCATGAAATGGGTGATATGTCTAGGGAAAAAAGAACCAACAGAAAAGAAACATTTTACTATTTACATAAAATACAGCAGAGCAAATGTCATACATTAATCATCACCACACTTTCCTTTTTCCTAAAGTCCAATAAAATAAACATAAAAAGTATTTTGCAAAATGAAACAGATTTCAGTCTAAATTTTGTCTTACCTGCTATTATGATTCTTATTTCACACGTTTCAGGTTTTGGCTAAGTATTAATAAAGATATGTGATTTACAATATGTATAAAGCACGTGCTGTAAATAATATTTTGATATATGTCAAAAAGATTAAAAGATATGCAATATAAATATTATGTTTCACATAATATGGTGTACTCATCTGAACACAGAAAACAAGGCAGATTATTAAATTATTTAAAGATTCTCCGAAATCTTACTTCTCTATAGGGAGCACATGTGGCCCAGATATTGAATAACGGTACAAAAATGTGAGGAATTTCTTGAAAGCATCAAAAAAGGGCCAGTGAGACAGGAGGCAGATGCACTTGTTAACATGGATGGTTTTAGAGGGATCATCCTTTCTCTCTGCAATGGTTCCCAATGCCAAATGTGCACTCTGCTTCTCTGTTAGTTGATCCTGTGCGTATGGCTCATAGAACTGAAAAGCAGCTCCATATACCTGTGAAGCAAGTAAGACCATGAGAAGCTATTCTGAAGGTAAGTACATAGTATAAATGTTAAAGGACCACAAAAGTCATCATAGGTGCTCTGCGCCATCAGTTAGAGGGTGGGAAATTGTGTGAAAAATGTGTTTGCATTTTTAAAAAATTGATCAAGAATTGACTTTAAAATTGTCCTTTTAGTTTAGTCATTGTAGCTGTCCCACAAGAACCTGCATAAATAATAAGGCTCGAGTCAAACTGTTATACATTGTATTAGGGATTTACACTATCTAAAAGAAGAGTATGATGGTGCAGTTGTAAGCATTCTGTGTAAAAATACATTTCTTTGGTAAGCCATTTGTTTGATACCCCTGCTTCCACGTTTTGTTTAAGAAATGTACATATGTGTGTGTGTGTGTGTATATATATATATATATATATATATATATATATATATATATATATATACACATACACATATATATATATATATACACACTATTATAGTGCCTTGCAAAAGTATACACCCCCTTGGCAACATGGATTGTTTGAGGATTTGCATCACTTAATTTACAGAACATGCCCACAACTTTGAAGATGTTTTTTTTTTTTTTATTGTGAAGCAAGCAACAAATCGGACAAAATAACAGAAAAAGTCAATGTGCATAGCTATTCACCACCCTAAAGTCCATACATTGTAGAGCCACCTTTTGGGGCAATCACTGCTCCAAGTCGCTTTGGATAAGTATCTATGAGCTTGTCACATCTTACCACTGGGATTTTTGCCCATTTCACTGATCCAGCTCCTTCAAGTTGGATGGTTTGCGCTTGTGAACAGCAATCTTTAAGTCTGACCACAGATTTTCTATTGGATTGAGGTCTGGGGTTTGACTAGGCCATGCCAACACATTTACATGTTTCCCCTTAAACCACTCAAGTGTTGCTTTAGCAGTGTGTTTGGGGTCATTGTCCTGCTGGAAGGTGAACCTCCATCCTAGCCTCAAATCACCCACATAGTGGTACAGGTTTTGCTCAAGAATATCCCTGTATTTAGCACCATCCATCTTTCCCTCAACTCTGACCAGTTTCCCAGTCCTGGCTGCTAAAAAAACATGGTGTTCTTTGTGTGATGTGTTGTGTTGGGTTTGTGCCAGACATAGCGATTTCTTTGATGGCCGAAAAGTTCAATTTTAGTCTCATCAGACCAGAGCACCTTCCTCCATACATTTTGGGAGTCTCCCACATGCCTTTTCGCAAACTCAAAACGTGCCATTTTGTTTTTTGCTGAAGTAATGGCTTTCTTCTGGCCACTCTGCCATAAAGCCCAACTCTATGGAGCGTACGGCTTATTGTCGTCCTATGTACAGATACTCCAGTCTCTGCTGTGGAACTCTGCAGCTCCTCCAGGGTTACCTTAGGTCTCTGTGCTGCCTCTCTGATTAATGCCGTCCTTGCCCGGTCCATGAGTTTTGGTGGGTGGCCGTCACTTGGCAGGTTTGCTGTTGTGCCATGTTCTTTCCATTTAGTTATGATAGATTTGATGGTGCTCCTGGGGATCATCAAAGATTTGCATATTTTTTTTATAACCTAACCCTGACTTGTACTTCTCAACAACATTGTCCCTTACTTGTTTGGAGAGTTCCTTGGTCTTCATGGCAGTGTTTGGTTAGTCGTGCCTCTTGCTTAGGTGTTGCAGCCTCTGGGGCCTTTCAAAAAATGTGTGTATATGTAATGACAGATAATATGACACTTAGATTAATTACACAGGTGGACATAATTTCACTAATTATGTGACTTCTGAAGGTAATTGGTTGTACCAGAGCTTTTTATGGGCTTCATAACAAAGGGGGTGAATACATACGCACATGCCAATTTTCTGTTTTCTATTTCTAAAAAATGTTTTATGTATATATTTTTGTCATTTCACTTCACCAATGTAGACTATTGTGTTCTGATCCATCACATACAATTCATATTAACAAAACATTGAACTTAAGCCTGTAATGCAACAAAATAGGTAAAAGATCAAAGGGGGTGAATACTTTTGCAAGGCAATATGTATATATATATATAGCCATCATTTGTGTGTTAATAAATACATTACATTTTTAAATGCCAACGAAAACATTTTATGATACACTCTTTCCACTAGACAAACACATTCTGCTTTAGAAAGTATGTGTAAAACGTAAACTATTTTCATATATATATATATATATATATATATATATATATATATATATATACACATACATACACACACACACACACACACACACACACACACACACACACACACACACACACACACACACACACACACATACATACATATATATATATATATATATATATATATACACACACACATATATATATACACATATACATATATATATTATATATATATATATATATACACATACATACACACACACACACATATCTATATATCAATATATGTGTGTATTAGTGTGTGTATTTTTAAATAAGTAGTTCACAATTATTAAAATGTATTTTAAAAATAAACAAAAAAACAAGCCACTTATATTGACATATGCTTGTTTATATAATAATCAGTAAAGAAAAAAAATGATCACACTCTGTCAAAACTGAACCCAAGACTTTCTACATCAGACAGAAACACTAGCTACATGCCACCTGCTCTGTTGCTATACGAACTGTAAGAATATAATGAAGTAGTTACAATGACTCAGCCACTGCCTCATTCAAAACTTCTACACCTCATTTCAATTGGTTTCTGCAGATTAGCTTTCTGTGGTAAAAAGAGATTTTAAATAACCAATTTGATCACATATTTTTCTATTAGGATTGTTGAATAGCTAAGCAGGATAATGGACAAAAAGTTTACAGCCCCCCACACACAAATAATAAAAACACACATATATACTTTCAATTTTTTTTGTTTAGTCCGTGTAAATGGCAGAAGTTTATCTCATAAAAAGTTCTCATGCAGAGAAATCCTAAAAATTAACCACATAAAACTGCAGACTATCGCCTACAGAAATGATAAGAAATCCTACATTTTACTGGTGTCAATATGAAGAACTTCCAACAACTCCCAGTTAAGATGGATACCTCTGGGATGCAATTGAATGTGAACCTCACACCATGTGGACACTTTCACAATTACACTTGCATAATTAAAAAATATATACCTCATCACTGCTGGAATATAAAGTACAGATTGCATAAATAATTATCAGAAGCCCATTGAAGCTTTCATTTTACATTGTTGTACCTTTTCAGCTGATGCTCCAGTTAATACGAAGGTAGAGAAGACTGGAAGAGGATATTTACTGTTAGAAGGCCAGGATTCAATTGTTGCCCCCATGGGTAAACAGAAGAGGGGCACTGATTCTGGCAAGGGAAATGATTCATAATCCTCTTCAGGATACCTGCATATCAAACCTATAAAATAAAAGCACACATAACATAATAAGTTATAATTAGCAAAATCTAGAAGGAGGATGGTAATTAGGTTATGGCCTAAAAGAAATGTTATAATGGAAAAATATTCAAATATGTTAACCCCTCCTGTTGATATAAGGGGGATTTGAAACTGACCTCATGTACATTGAACCAGGTATATAATATGCAGTATTGATATGATATTTCAAAATAATAACAGGTTCATGTGTCTCAGCTAGAACACCCCATCTATAAAAACTTGATAACTAATAATAATGTACTTATGAGTTGAACACATTTTGAATTTTAATACATCTTCACAGAAAACTACAATGTGCAGTAAAGTAAAGTCTCAAGGGTGAAAATACATATTTGTAAGCCTCTAATTTAATTTAGATTTTTATTTTATTTTAATATATAGCACAACTTTTTGGTCAGCAAATAAGATATTCAAGTATTAATCAAGTGACACAGATTTAATAATAAAAATATCATACAAGCTAAGGAAGAGAAATACTATAATTTAAAGTGGAATCTTGATAAAATAATTAATATATGCAATCCAGGAAAGGGCAATAAAACCAAAATATAACAATGTAAATATTTTATCAATTACATTAAACTGCTATCTGAGAACATAACATTTTTGTTACACAAAGTAGCAAAATTACTTTAGTCTAAGCTATAATTTATGCACAATTATGCGAGTCTAGCTAAAATTACAATTCAACATATGAAAAGTCTTTCAGTCGCAATCAAGGCTAATAAGATGAACATTCAATGAATACTATAGCTGATTACTGTCATTTACTATAACAACAGGGATTCATTCTATGACTGTAAATGCTTTAAAACCTACTTAGCTAACAATATAATTGGTGCTTTGAGCTTCCAAAATTCACTTATAATTACCATTATCCCCCCAAAAAATCATTGGCACAGATTTGCAACCAAAATGAAGGGGTTTAGCGTTATGCAAGTCATACAGTGACTAAGAGACATAAGGGCAGTTGCACCCAGTTGAGAATTTAGTGCAAACTATTCAAAGCATTTCTGTAGAGCTCTACAAAAAAAAAAGTCTTTATAATATTGCTCTGTGAGAATACTTGTCAGGTACATGGTCTAGGCTATAAAAAGTCCAGGCCCAGGGAATCTAAATAAACCAGCAGGTTTTAAGAAGAATATTTCAACATGTGGGTATAGCCTTGACTAAAATAAATCAAATCAAGGCAAAATAAGTTGAATGAATACTGTTTTTATATTAAAAACCATGTATAGTTAGAACTAGAGAGGGGAAGCAGCATAGGAAGAGTACAGGATCAAACTTCTACATCAGCAACAATTCTAACTTTATCTGAATACATAGAAAATGTTGCACTTTAAATATACAATATACATAACTTATTTATTGATATGCACATGTAAACTGGATAAAGGCACCAGAAATGAGACTTACCAGCTTTGTAGGATACAGCATTTGTTTTTGCAACAGATTTCTTGTAACAAAGGTACACAGCTGAGCCCCACTAAAATAAGAAGATAATTCATTACTGCTAAAGGAAAACTAAAAGATCTGCATTACTAAAAATAGGTAGAGCTCCTAGCCTCAAACATTAGTCAGGTTTGGTCACTATTGGGAAGAGCATGATCAACAGGCGCTCTATGTCTATAAAACAAGGATTGCTGAATCCAGTAGAGCCCAAACATATATTTTAAACTTATTAGACATTTCTATAGCAGATTAATATCTTACACTAAAAAGCATAAATCTGGAGGAGTCTTCTGAATATTATTGGTGCTGAACTATTGAGGATGTAATAATGCTATGGTCCTTTAAATACATATGATGTTTCTGTCTTTACAGTAGGAATGTGGCAACTAAAATTGTCACTGCTTTCAACAAGTACTTTATCAATTGACTGTAACATAGCATTTTCCTACATTAATTCTTATTTTGTTAATGAGAGATTGTTGAATTTAATTACGGGTAAGACCATGAGGCACTGGTTTTGGGCAGCTGGATGTACAAAGAGAAAAGGAATACCCAGACACAGGCAATGGAACAGAAAACAACCAAGGGGCTTGTCAATAATTACAGTGTTCTCTTTTGTTACCAAACTTTTCAACCTCTTTTTGTGTGTGAATTGGAAAGGCTGATTGCAGTTTTGAGTTATCAAACAAACTATTTTTACTGTAGGAAAATGCAACTTTTTAAATATCATTCAATAGATAATATGCTTGTTATTACCAACAGCTCCAAATTATACTACATTTGGAACCTCTGCTGTGTCACTTTGAGGTTGTGTTTATTTTTTTGCCTTCTAAAACATTTTGGCCATTTCCAAATTTCGTTGATCAAAAAAACATATAGAAAAAAAAAATAGTCCACAGTGGTTCTGAAATTGCAGGTTTAGCTCTTAAAAGATTTTTTTATATAATTTTCTAAAGATGTTGTCTCCAATATCAATTCTACTTCTTCAAAAAAAAGAAACTATTGCAAATATTACACATCCAGGTCCTTTTAAGGCATCTAGAGCATGGAGGGGAAAAAATAAGAGTGGCAGACAATTTAAAGCGGATAGTAACACAAGATTTTAAACTGGACAGAAATAGAGCTTGAGGTCATTTGCAGAAATACTACTTAATACAAAACAAGCATAAAGGTCTAGTGGAGGAAGCTGTAGCAATGGTACTCAATGTCTGGAATATGTATATAACCTATCTTTAAGAATATGTATATGCTTCTTAGCTAAGCAGGCTGGCTGGGTCTCTTTAGTACTCCGCAATCATCATTTAGATTTACATATATAGAGCCCATATATATATATATATGCCCTAATCCCCCAAGTCACACAATACTCGTGACCTGGCAATCTTACCATACTGCTGTTAAGGTTCTTTTCCACTTTGCAAAATGTATGTGGTGGGGTTTCGCCTTTGCTTGGTATAATT